>CM024626.1:0-73346 GCA_014182585.1 Eucalyptus coolabah
TAAACCCTAAACCCTAAACCCTAAACCCTAAACCCTAAACCCTAAACCCTAAACCCTAAACCCTAAACCCTAAACCCTAAACCCTAAACCCTAAACCCTAAACCCTAAACCCTAAACCCTAAACCCTAAACCCTAAACCCTAAACCCTAAACCCTAAACCCTAAACCCTAAACCCTAAACCCTAAACCCTAAACCCTAAACCCTAAACCCTAAACCCTAAACCCTAAACCCTAAACCCTAAACCCTAAACCCTAAACCCTAAACCCTAAACCCTAAACCCTAAACCCTAAACCCTAAACCCTAAACCCTAAACCCTAAACCCTAAACCCTAAACCCTAAACCCTAAACCCTAAACCCTAAACCCTAAACCCTAAACCCTAAACCCTAAACCCTAAACCCTAAACCCTAAACCCTAAACCCTAAACCCTAAACCCTAAACCCTAAACCCTAAACCCTAAACCCTAAACCCTAAACCCTAAACCCTAAACCCTAAACCCTAAACCCTAAACCCTAAACCCTAAACCCTAAACCCTAAACCCTAAACCCTAAACCCTAAACCCTAAACCCTAAACCCTAAACCCTAAACCCTAAACCCTAAACCCTAAACCCTAAACCCTAAACCCTAAACCCTAAACCCTAAACCCTAAACCCTAAACCCTAAACCCTAAACCCTAAACCCTAAACCCTAAACCCTAAACCCTAAACCCTAAACCCTAAACCCTAAACCCTAAACCCTAAACCCTAAACCCTAAACCCTAAACCCTAAACCCTAAACCCTAAACCCTAAACCCTAAACCCTAAACCCTAAACCCTAAACCCTAAACCCTAAACCCTAAACCCTAAACCCTAAACCCTAAACCCTAAACCCTAAACCCTAAACCCTAAACCCTAAACCCTAAACCCTAAACCCTAAACCCTAAACCCTAAACCCTAAACCCTAAACCCTAAACCCTAAACCCTAAACCCTAAACCCTAAACCCTAAACCCTAAACCCTAAACCCTAAACCCTAAACCCTAAACCCTAAACCCTAAACCCTAAACCCTAAACCCTAAACCCTAAACCCTAAACCCTAAACCCTAAACCCTAAACCCTAAACCCTAAACCCTAAACCCTAAACCCTAAACCCTAAACCCTAAACCCTAAACCCTAAACCCTAAACCCTAAACCCTAAACCCTAAACCCTAAACCCTAAACCCTAAACCCTAAACCCTAAACCCTAAACCCTAAACCCTAAACCCTAAACCCTAAACCCTAAACCCTAAACCCTAAACCCTAAACCCTAAACCCTAAACCCTAAACCCTAAACCCTAAACCCTAAACCCTAAACCCTAAACCCTAAACCCTAAACCCTAAACCCTAAACCCTAAACCCTAAACCCTAAACCCTAAACCCTAAACCCTAAACCCTAAACCCTAAACCCTAAACCCTAAACCCTAAACCCTAAACCCTAAACCCTAAACCCTAAACCCTAAACCCTAAACCCTAAACCCTAAACCCTAAACCCTAAACCCTAAACCCTAAACCCTAAACCCTAAACCCTAAACCCTAAACCCTAAACCCTAAACCCTAAACCCTAAACCCTAAACCCTAAACCCTAAACCCTAAACCCTAAACCCTAAACCCTAAACCCTAAACCCTAAACCCTAAACCCTAAACCCTAAACCCTAAACCCTAAACCCTAAACCCTAAACCCTAAACCCTAAACCCTAAACCCTAAACCCTAAACCCTAAACCCTAAACCCTAAACCCTAAACCCTAAACCCTAAACCCTAAACCCTAAACCCTAAACCCTAAACCCTAAACCCTAAACCCTAAACCCTAAACCCTAAACCCTAAACCCTAAACCCTAAACCCTAAACCCTAAACCCTAAACCCTAAACCCTAAACCCTAAACCCTAAACCCTAAACCCTAAACCCTAAACCCTAAACCCTAAACCCTAAACCCTAAACCCTAAACCCTAAACCCTAAACCCTAAACCCTAAACCCTAAACCCTAAACCCTAAACCCTAAACCCTAAACCCTAAACCCTAAACCCTAAACCCTAAACCCTAAACCCTAAACCCTAAACCCTAAACCCTAAACCCTAAACCCTAAACCCTAAACCCTAAACCCTAAACCCTAAACCCTAAACCCTAAACCCTAAACCCTAAACCCTAAACCCTAAACCCTAAACCCTAAACCCTAAACCCTAAACCCTAAACCCTAAACCCTAAACCCTAAACCCTAAACCCTAAACCCTAAACCCTAAACCCTAAACCCTAAACCCTAAACCCTAAACCCTAAACCCTAAACCCTAAACCCTAAACCCTAAACCCTAAACCCTAAACCCTAAACCCTAAACCCTAAACCCTAAACCCTAAACCCTAAACCCTAAACCCTAAACCCTAAACCCTAAACCCTAAACCCTAAACCCTAAACCCTAAACCCTAAACCCTAAACCCTAAACCCTAAACCCTAAACCCTAAACCCTAAACCCTAAACCCTAAACCCTAAACCCTAAACCCTAAACCCTAAACCCTAAACCCTAAACCCTAAACCCTAAACCCTAAACCCTAAACCCTAAACCCTAAACCCTAAACCCTAAACCCTAAACCCTAAACCCTAAACCCTAAACCCTAAACCCTAAACCCTAAACCCTAAACCCTAAACCCTAAACCCTAAACCCTAAACCCTAAACCCTAAACCCTAAACCCTAAACCCTAAACCCTAAACCCTAAACCCTAAACCCTAAACCCTAAACCCTAAACCCTAAACCCTAAACCCTAAACCCTAAACCCTAAACCCTAAACCCTAAACCCTAAACCCTAAACCCTAAACCCTAAACCCTAAACCCTAAACCCTAAACCCTAAACCCTAAACCCTAAACCCTAAACCCTAAACCCTAAACCCTAAACCCTAAACCCTAAACCCTAAACCCTAAACCCTAAACCCTAAACCCTAAACCCTAAACCCTAAACCCTAAACCCTAAACCCTAAACCCTAAACCCTAAACCCTAAACCCTAAACCCTAAACCCTAAACCCTAAACCCTAAACCCTAAACCCTAAACCCTAAACCCTAAACCCTAAACCCTAAACCCTAAACCCTAAACCCTAAACCCTAAACCCTAAACCCTAAACCCTAAACCCTAAACCCTAAACCCTAAACCCTAAACCCTAAACCCTAAACCCTAAACCCTAAACCCTAAACCCTAAACCCTAAACCCTAAACCCTAAACCCTAAACCCTAAACCCTAAACCCTAAACCCTAAACCCTAAACCCTAAACCCTAAACCCTAAACCCTAAACCCTAAACCCTAAACCCTAAACCCTAAACCCTAAACCCTAAACCCTAAACCCTAAACCCTAAACCCTAAACCCTAAACCCTAAACCCTAAACCCTAAACCCTAAACCCTAAACCCTAAACCCTAAACCCTAAACCCTAAACCCTAAACCCTAAACCCTAAACCCTAAACCCTAAACCCTAAACCCTAAACCCTAAACCCTAAACCCTAAACCCTAAACCCTAAACCCTAAACCCTAAACCCTAAACCCTAAACCCTAAACCCTAAACCCTAAACCCTAAACCCTAAACCCTAAACCCTAAACCCTAAACCCTAAACCCTAAACCCTAAACCCTAAACCCTAAACCCTAAACCCTAAACCCTAAACCCTAAACCCTAAACCCTAAACCCTAAACCCTAAACCCTAAACCCTAAACCCTAAACCCTAAACCCTAAACCCTAAACCCTAAACCCTAAACCCTAAACCCTAAACCCTAAACCCTAAACCCTAAACCCTAAACCCTAAACCCTAAACCCTAAACCCTAAACCCTAAACCCTAAACCCTAAACCCTAAACCCTAAACCCTAAACCCTAAACCCTAAACCCTAAACCCTAAACCCTAAACCCTAAACCCTAAACCCTAAACCCTAAACCCTAAACCCTAAACCCTAAACCCTAAACCCTAAACCCTAAACCCTAAACCCTAAACCCTAAACCCTAAACCCTAAACCCTAAACCCTAAACCCTAAACCCTAAACCCTAAACCCTAAACCCTAAACCCTAAACCCTAAACCCTAAACCCTAAACCCTAAACCCTAAACCCTAAACCCTAAACCCTAAACCCTAAACCCTAAACCCTAAACCCTAAACCCTAAACCCTAAACCCTAAACCCTAAACCCTAAACCCTAAACCCTAAACCCTAAACCCTAAACCCTAAACCCTAAACCCTAAACCCTAAACCCTAAACCCTAAACCCTAAACCCTAAACCCTAAACCCTAAACCCTAAACCCTAAACCCTAAACCCTAAACCCTAAACCCTAAACCCTAAACCCTAAACCCTAAACCCTAAACCCTAAACCCTAAACCCTAAACCCTAAACCCTAAACCCTAAACCCTAAACCCTAAACCCTAAACCCTAAACCCTAAACCCTAAACCCTAAACCCTAAACCCTAAACCCTAAACCCTAAACCCTAAACCCTAAACCCTAAACCCTAAACCCTAAACCCTAAACCCTAAACCCTAAACCCTAAACCCTAAACCCTAAACCCTAAACCCTAAACCCTAAACCCTAAACCCTAAACCCTAAACCCTAAACCCTAAACCCTAAACCCTAAACCCTAAACCCTAAACCCTAAACCCTAAACCCTAAACCCTAAACCCTAAACCCTAAACCCTAAACCCTAAACCCTAAACCCTAAACCCTAAACCCTAAACCCTAAACCCTAAACCCTAAACCCTAAACCCTAAACCCTAAACCCTAAACCCTAAACCCTAAACCCTAAACCCTAAACCCTAAACCCTAAACCCTAAACCCTAAACCCTAAACCCTAAACCCTAAACCCTAAACCCTAAACCCTAAACCCTAAACCCTAAACCCTAAACCCTAAACCCTAAACCCTAAACCCTAAACCCTAAACCCTAAACCCTAAACCCTAAACCCTAAACCCTAAACCCTAAACCCTAAACCCTAAACCCTAAACCCTAAACCCTAAACCCTAAACC
The DNA here is from genome assembly GCA_014182585.1 of Eucalyptus coolabah. NCBI lineage: Eukaryota > Viridiplantae > Streptophyta > Magnoliopsida > Myrtales > Myrtaceae > Eucalyptus > Eucalyptus coolabah. The sequence goes on from CM024626.1 coordinate 4,991, forward strand.
CTAAACCCTAAACCCTAAACCCTAAACCCTAAACCCTAAACCCTAAACCCTAAACCCTAAACCCTAAACCCTAAACCCTAAACCCTAAACCCTAAACCCTAAACCCTAAACCCTAAACCCTAAACCCTAAACCCTAAACCCTAAACCCTAAACCCTAAACCCTAAACCCTAAACCCTAAACCCTAAACCCTAAACCCTAAACCCTAAACCCTAAACCCTAAACCCTAAACCCTAAACCCTAAACCCTAAACCCTAAACCCTAAACCCTAAACCCTAAACCCTAAACCCTAAACCCTAAACCCTAAACCCTAAACCCTAAACCCTAAACCCTAAACCCTAAACCCTAAACCCTAAACCCTAAACCCTAAACCCTAAACCCTAAACCCTAAACCCTAAACCCTAAACCCTAAACCCTAAACCCTAAACCCTAAACCCTAAACCCTAAACCCTAAACCCTAAACCCTAAACCCTAAACCCTAAACCCTAAACCCTAAACCCTAAACCCTAAACCCTAAACCCTAAACCCTAAACCCTAAACCCTAAACCCTAAACCCTAAACCCTAAACCCTAAACCCTAAACCCTAAACCCTAAACCCTAAACCCTAAACCCTAAACCCTAAACCCTAAACCCTAAACCCTAAACCCTAAACCCTAAACCCTAAACCCTAAACCCTAAACCCTAAACCCTAAACCCTAAACCCTAAACCCTAAACCCTAAACCCTAAACCCTAAACCCTAAACCCTAAACCCTAAACCCTAAACCCTAAACCCTAAACCCTAAACCCTAAACCCTAAACCCTAAACCCTAAACCCTAAACCCTAAACCCTAAACCCTAAACCCTAAACCCTAAACCCTAAACCCTAAACCCTAAACCCTAAACCCTAAACCCTAAACCCTAAACCCTAAACCCTAAACCCTAAACCCTAAACCCTAAACCCTAAACCCTAAACCCTAAACCCTAAACCCTAAACCCTAAACCCTAAACCCTAAACCCTAAACCCTAAACCCTAAACCCTAAACCCTAAACCCTAAACCCTAAACCCTAAACCCTAAACCCTAAACCCTAAACCCTAAACCCTAAACCCTAAACCCTAAACCCTAAACCCTAAACCCTAAACCCTAAACCCTAAACCCTAAACCCTAAACCCTAAACCCTAAACCCTAAACCCTAAACCCTAAACCCTAAACCCTAAACCCTAAACCCTAAACCCTAAACCCTAAACCCTAAACCCTAAACCCTAAACCCTAAACCCTAAACCCTAAACCCTAAACCCTAAACCCTAAACCCTAAACCCTAAACCCTAAACCCTAAACCCTAAACCCCCTAAACCCTAAACCCTAAACCCTAAACCCTAAACCCTAAACCCTAAACCCTAAACCCTAAACCCTAAACCCTAAACCCTAAACCCTAAACCCTAAACCCTAAACCCTAAACCCTAAACCCTAAACCCTAAACCCTAAACCCTAAACCCTAAACCCTAAACCCTAAACCCTAAACCCTAAACCCTAAACCCTAAACCCTAAACCCTAAACCCTAAACCCTAAACCCTAAACCCTAAACCCTAAACCCTAAACCCTAAACCCTAAACCCTAAACCCTAAACCCTAAACCCTAAACCCTAAACCCTAAACCCTAAACCCTAAACCCTAAACCCTAAACCCTAAACCCTAAACCCTAAACCCTAAACCCTAAACCCTAAACCCTAAACCCTAAACCCTAAACCCTAAACCCTAAACCCTAAACCCTAAACCCTAAACCCTAAACCCTAAACCCTAAACCCTAAACCCTAAACCCTAAACCCTAAACCCTAAACCCTAAACCCTAAACCCTAAACCCTAAACCCTAAACCCTAAACCCTAAAACCCTAAACCCTAAACCCTAAACCCTAAACCCTAAACCCTAAACCCTAAACCCTAAACCCTAAACCCTAAACCCTAAACCCTAAACCCTAAACCCTAAACCCTAAACCCTAAACCCTAAACCCTAAACCCTAAACCCTAAACCCTAAACCCTAAACCCTAAACCCTAAACCCTAAACCCTAAACCCTAAACCCTAAACCCTAAACCCTAAACCCTAAACCCTAAACCCTAAACCCTAAACCCTAAACCCTAAACCCTAAACCCTAAACCCTAAACCCTAAACCCTAAACCCTAAACCCTAAACCCTAAACCCTAAACCCTAAACCCTAAACCCTAAACCCTAAACCCTAAACCCTAAACCCTAAACCCTAAACCCTAAACCCTAAACCCTAAACCCTAAACCCTAAACCCTAAACCCTAAACCCTAAACCCTAAACCCTAAACCCTAAACCCTAAACCCTAAACCCTAAACCCTAAACCCTAAACCCTAAACCCTAAACCCTAAACCCTAAACCCTAAACCCTAAACCCTAAACCCTAAACCCTAAACCCTAAACCCTAAACCCTAAACCCTAAACCCTAAACCCTAAACCCTAAACCCTAAACCCTAAACCCTAAACCCTAAACCCTAAACCCTAAACCCTAAACCCTAAACCCTAAACCCTAAACCCTAAACCCTAAACCCTAAACCCTAAACCCTAAACCCTAAACCCTAAACCCTAAACCCTAAACCCTAAACCCTAAACCCTAAACCCTAAACCCTAAACCCTAAACCCTAAACCCTAAACCCTAAACCCTAAACCCTAAACCCTAAACCCTAAACCCTAAACCCTAAACCCTAAACCCTAAACCCTAAACCCTAAACCCTAAACCCTAAACCCTAAACCCTAAACCCTAAACCCTAAACCCTAAACCCTAAACCCTAAACCCTAAACCCTAAACCCTAAACCCTAAACCCTAAACCCTAAACCCTAAACCCTAAACCCTAAACCCTAAACCCTAAACCCTAAACCCTAAACCCTAAACCCTAAACCCTAAACCCTAAACCCTAAACCCTAAACCCTAAACCCTAAACCCTAAACCCTAAACCCTAAACCCTAAACCCTAAACCCTAAACCCTAAACCCTAAACCCTAAACCCTAAACCCTAAACCCTAAACCCTAAACCCTAAACCCTAAACCCTAAACCCTAAACCCTAAACCCTAAACCCTAAACCCTAAACCCTAAACCCTAAACCCTAAACCCTAAACCCTAAACCCTAAACCCTAAACCCTAAACCCTAAACCCTAAACCCTAAACCCTAAACCCTAAACCCTAAACCCTAAACCCTAAACCCTAAACCCTAAACCCTAAACCCTAAACCCTAAACCCTAAACCCTAAACCCTAAACCCTAAACCCTAAACCCTAAACCCTAAACCCTAAACCCTAAACCCTAAACCCTAAACCCTAAACCCTAAACCCTAAACCCTAAACCCTAAACCCTAAACCCTAAACCCTAAACCCTAAACCCTAAACCCTAAACCCTAAACCCTAAACCCTAAACCCTAAACCCTAAACCCTAAACCCTAAACCCTAAACCCTAAACCCTAAACCCTAAACCCTAAACCCTAAACCCTAAACCCTAAACCCTAAACCCTAAACCCTAAACCCTAAACCCTAAACCCTAAACCCTAAACCCTAAACCCTAAACCCTAAACCCTAAACCCTAAACCCTAAACCCTAAACCCTAAACCCTAAACCCTAAACCCTAAACCCTAAACCCTAAACCCTAAACCCTAAACCCTAAACCCTAAACCCTAAACCCTAAACCCTAAACCCTAAACCCTAAACCCTAAACCCTAAACCCTAAACCCTAAACCCTAAACCCTAAACCCTAAACCCTAAACCCTAAACCCTAAACCCTAAACCCTAAACCCTAAACCCTAAACCCTAAACCCTAAACCCTAAACCCTAAACCCTAAACCCTAAACCCTAAACCCTAAACCCTAAACCCTAAACCCTAAACCCTAAACCCTAAACCCTAAACCCTAAACCCTAAACCCTAAACCCTAAACCCTAAAACCCTAAACCCTAAACCCTAAACCCTAAAACCCTAAACCCTAAACCCTAAACCCTAAACCCTAAACCCTAAACCCTAAACCCTAAACCCTAAACCCTAAACCCTAAACCCTAAACCCTAAACCCTAAACCCTAAACCCTAAACCCTAAACCCTAAACCCTAAACCCTAAACCCTAAACCCTAAACCCTAAACCCTAAACCCTAAACCCTAAACCCTAAACCCTAAACCCTAAACCCTAAACCCTAAACCCTAAACCCTAAACCCTAAACCCTAAACCCTAAACCCTAAACCCTAAACCCTAAACCCTAAACCCTAAACCCTAAACCCTAAACCCTAAACCCTAAACCCTAAACCCTAAACCCTAAACCCTAAACCCTAAACCCTAAACCCTAAACCCTAAACCCTAAACCCTAAACCCTAAACCCTAAACCCTAAACCCTAAACCCTAAACCCTAAACCCTAAACCCTAAACCCTAAACCCTAAACCCTAAACCCTAAACCCTAAACCCTAAACCCTAAACCCTAAACCCTAAACCCTAAACCCTAAACCCTAAACCCTAAACCCTAAACCCTAAACCCTAAACCCTAAACCCTAAACCCTAAACCCTAAACCCTAAACCCTAAACCCTAAACCCTAAACCCTAAACCCTAAACCCTAAACCCTAAACCCTAAACCCTAAACCCTAAACCCTAAACCCTAAACCCTAAACCCTAAACCCTAAACCCTAAACCCTAAACCCTAAACCCTAAACCCTAAACCCTAAACCCTAAACCCTAAACCCTAAACCCTAAACCCTAAACCCTAAACCCTAAACCCTAAACCCTAAACCCTAAACCCTAAACCCTAAACCCTAAACCCTAAACCCTAAACCCTAAACCCTAAACCCTAAACCCTAAACCCTAAACCCTAAACCCTAAACCCTAAACCCTAAACCCTAAACCCTAAACCCTAAACCCTAAACCCTAAACCCTAAACCCTAAACCCTAAACCCTAAACCCTAAACCCTAAACCCTAAACCCTAAACCCTAAACCCTAAACCCTAAACCCTAAACCCTAAACCCTAAACCCTAAACCCTAAACCCTAAACCCTAAACCCTAAACCCTAAACCCTAAACCCTAAACCCTAAACCCTAAACCCTAAACCCTAAACCCTAAACCCTAAACCCTAAACCCTAAACCCTAAACCCTAAACCCTAAACCCTAAACCCTAAACCCTAAACCCTAAACCCTAAACCCTAAACCCTAAACCCTAAACCCTAAACCCTAAACCCTAAACCCTAAACCCTAAACCCTAAACCCTAAACCCTAAACCCTAAACCCTAAACCCTAAACCCTAAACCCTAAACCCTAAACCCTAAACCCTAAACCCTAAACCCTAAACCCTAAACCCTAAACCCTAAACCCTAAACCCTAAACCCTAAACCCTAAACCCTAAACCCTAAACCCTAAACCCTAAACCCTAAACCCTAAACCCTAAACCCTAAACCCTAAACCCTAAACCCTAAACCCTAAACCCTAAACCCTAAACCCTAAACCCTAAACCCTAAACCCTAAACCCTAAACCCTAAACCCTAAACCCTAAACCCTAAAACCCTAAACCCTAAACCCTAAACCCTAAACCCTAAACCCTAAACCCTAAACCCTAAACCCTAAACCCTAAACCCTAAACCCTAAACCCTAAACCCTAAACCCTAAACCCTAAACCCTAAACCCTAAACCCTAAACCCTAAACCCTAAACCCTAAACCCTAAACCCTAAACCCTAAACCCTAAACCCTAAACCCTAAACCCTAAACCCTAAACCCTAAACCCTAAACCCTAAACCCTAAACCCTAAACCCTAAACCCTAAACCCTAAACCCTAAACCCTAAACCCTAAACCCTAAACCCTAAACCCTAAACCCTAAACCCTAAACCCTAAACCCTAAACCCTAAACCCTAAACCCTAAACCCTAAACCCTAAACCCTAAACCCTAAACCCTAAACCCTAAACCCTAAACCCTAAACCCTAAACCCTAAACCCTAAACCCTAAACCCTAAACCCTAAACCCTAAACCCTAAACCCTAAACCCTAAACCCTAAACCCTAAACCCTAAACCCTAAACCCTAAACCCTAAACCCTAAACCCTAAACCCTAAACCCTAAACCCTAAACCCTAAACCCTAAACCCTAAACCCTAAACCCTAAACCCTAAACCCTAAACCCTAAACCCTAAACCCTAAACCCTAAACCCTAAACCCTAAACCCTAAACCCTAAACCCTAAACCCTAAACCCTAAACCCTAAACCCTAAACCCTAAACCCTAAACCCTAAACCCTAAACCCTAAACCCTAAACCCTAAACCCTAAACCCTAAACCCTAAACCCTAAACCCTAAACCCTAAACCCTAAACCCTAAACCCTAAACCCTAAACCCTAAACCCTAAAACCCTAAACCCTAAACCCTAAACCCTAAACCCTAAACCCTAAACCCTAAACCCTAAACCCTAAACCCTAAACCCTAAACCCTAAACCCTAAACCCTAAACCCTAAACCCTAAACCCTAAACCCTAAACCCTAAACCCTAAACCCTAAACCCTAAACCCTAAACCCTAAACCCTAAACCCTAAACCCTAAACCCTAAACCCTAAACCCTAAACCCTAAACCCTAAACCCTAAACCCTAAACCCTAAACCCTAAACCCTAAACCCTAAACCCTAAACCCTAAACCCTAAACCCTAAACCCTAAACCCTAAACCCTAAACCCTAAACCCTAAACCCTAAACCCTAAACCCTAAACCCTAAACCCTAAACCCTAAACCCTAAACCCTAAACCCTAAACCCTAAACCCTAAACCCTAAACCCTAAACCCTAAACCCTAAACCCTAAACCCTAAACCCTAAACCCTAAACCCTAAACCCTAAACCCTAAACCCTAAACCCTAAACCCTAAACCCTAAACCCTAAACCCTAAACCCTAAACCCTAAACCCTAAACCCTAAACCCTAAACCCTAAACCCTAAACCCTAAACCCTAAACCCTAAACCCTAAACCCTAAACCCTAAACCCTAAACCCTAAACCCTAAACCCTAAACCCTAAACCCTAAACCCTAAACCCTAAACCCTAAACCCTAAACCCTAAAACCCTAAACCCTAAAACCCTAAACCCTAAACCCTAAACCCTAAACCCTAAACCCTAAACCCTAAACCCTAAACCCTAAACCCTAAAACCCTAAACCCTAAACCCTAAACCCTAAACCCTAAACCCTAAACCCTAAACCCTAAACCCTAAACCCTAAACCCTAAACCCTAAACCCTAAACCCTAAACCCTAAACCCTAAACCCTAAACCCTAAACCCTAAACCCTAAACCCTAAACCCTAAACCCTAAACCCTAAACCCTAAACCCTAAACCCTAAACCCTAAACCCTAAACCCTAAACCCTAAACCCTAAACCCTAAACCCTAAACCCTAAACCCTAAACCCTAAACCCTAAACCCTAAACCCTAAACCCTAAACCCTAAACCCTAAACCCTAAACCCTAAACCCTAAACCCTAAACCCTAAACCCTAAACCCTAAACCCTAAACCCTAAACCCTAAACCCTAAACCCTAAACCCTAAACCCTAAACCCTAAACCCTAAACCCTAAACCCTAAACCCTAAACCCTAAACCCTAAACCCTAAACCCTAAACCCTAAACCCTAAACCCTAAACCCTAAAACCCTAAACCCTAAACCCTAAACCCTAAACCCTAAACCCTAAACCCTAAACCCTAAACCCTAAACCCTAAACCCTAAACCCTAAACCCTAAACCCTAAACCCTAAACCCTAAAACCCTAAACCCTAAACCCTAAACCCTAAACCCTAAACCCTAAACCCTAAACCCTAAACCCTAAACCCTAAACCCTAAACCCTAAACCCTAAACCCTAAACCCTAAACCCTAAACCCTAAACCCTAAACCCTAAACCCTAAACCCTAAACCCTAAACCCTAAACCCTAAACCCTAAACCCTAAACCCTAAACCCTAAACCCTAAACCCTAAACCCTAAACCCTAAACCCTAAACCCTAAACCCTAAACCCTAAACCCTAAACCCTAAACCCTAAACCCTAAACCCTAAACCCTAAACCCTAAACCCTAAACCCTAAACCCTAAACCCTAAACCCTAAACCCTAAACCCTAAACCCTAAACCCTAAACCCTAAACCCTAAACCCTAAACCCTAAACCCTAAACCCTAAACCCTAAACCCTAAACCCTAAACCCTAAACCCTAAACCCTAAACCCTAAACCCTAAACCCTAAACCCTAAACCCTAAACCCTAAACCCTAAACCCTAAACCCTAAACCCTAAACCCTAAACCCTAAACCCTAAACCCTAAACCCTAAACCCTAAACCCTAAACCCTAAACCCTAAACCCTAAACCCTAAACCCTAAACCCTAAACCCTAAACCCTAAACCCTAAACCCTAAACCCTAAACCCTAAACCCTAAACCCTAAACCCTAAACCCTAAACCCTAAACCCTAAACCCTAAACCCTAAACCCTAAACCCTAAACCCTAAACCCTAAACCCTAAACCCTAAACCCTAAACCCTAAACCCTAAACCCTAAACCCTAAACCCTAAACCCTAAACCCTAAACCCTAAACCCTAAACCCTAAACCCTAAACCCTAAACCCTAAACCCTAAACCCTAAACCCTAAACCCTAAACCCTAAACCCTAAACCCTAAACCCTAAACCCTAAACCCTAAACCCTAAACCCTAAACCCTAAACCCTAAACCCTAAACCCTAAACCCTAAACCCTAAACCCTAAACCCTAAACCCTAAACCCTAAACCCTAAACCCTAAACCCTAAACCCTAAACCCTAAACCCTAAACCCTAAACCCTAAACCCTAAACCCTAAACCCTAAACCCTAAACCCTAAACCCTAAACCCTAAACCCTAAACCCTAAACCCTAAACCCTAAACCCTAAACCCTAAACCCTAAACCCTAAACCCTAAACCCTAAACCCTAAACCCTAAACCCTAAACCCTAAACCCTAAACCCTAAACCCTAAACCCTAAACCCTAAACCCTAAACCCTAAACCCTAAACCCTAAACCCTAAACCCTAAACCCTAAACCCTAAACCCTAAACCCTAAACCCTAAACCCTAAACCCTAAACCCTAAACCCTAAACCCTAAACCCTAAACCCTAAACCCTAAACCCTAAACCCTAAACCCTAAACCCTAAACCCTAAACCCTAAACCCTAAACCCTAAACCCTAAACCCTAAACCCTAAACCCTAAACCCTAAACCCTAAACCCTAAACCCTAAACCCTAAACCCTAAACCCTAAACCCTAAACCCTAAACCCTAAACCCTAAACCCTAAACCCTAAACCCTAAACCCTAAACCCTAAACCCTAAACCCTAAACCCTAAACCCTAAACCCTAAACCCTAAACCCTAAACCCTAAACCCTAAACCCTAAACCCTAAACCCTAAACCCTAAACCCTAAACCCTAAACCCTAAACCCTAAACCCTAAACCCTAAACCCTAAACCCTAAACCCTAAACCCTAAACCCTAAACCCTAAACCCTAAACCCTAAACCCTAAACCCTAAACCCTAAACCCTAAACCCTAAACCCTAAACCCTAAACCCTAAACCCTAAACCCTAAACCCTAAACCCTAAACCCTAAACCCTAAACCCTAAACCCTAAACCCTAAACCCTAAACCCTAAACCCTAAACCCTAAACCCTAAACCCTAAACCCCCTAAACCCTAAACCCTAAACCCTAAACCCTAAACCCTAAACCCTAAACCCTAAACCCTAAACCCTAAACCCTAAACCCTAAACCCTAAACCCTAAACCCTAAACCCTAAACCCTAAACCCTAAACCCTAAACCCTAAACCCTAAACCCTAAACCCTAAACCCTAAACCCTAAACCCTAAACCCTAAACCCTAAACCCTAAACCCTAAACCCTAAACCCTAAACCCTAAACCCTAAACCCTAAACCCTAAACCCTAAACCCTAAACCCTAAACCCTAAACCCTAAACCCTAAACCCTAAACCCTAAACCCTAAACCCTAAACCCTAAACCCTAAACCCTAAACCCTAAACCCTAAACCCTAAACCCTAAACCCTAAACCCTAAACCCTAAACCCTAAACCCTAAACCCTAAACCCTAAACCCTAAACCCTAAACCCTAAACCCTAAACCCTAAACCCTAAACCCTAAACCCTAAACCCTAAACCCTAAACCCTAAACCCTAAACCCTAAACCCTAAACCCTAAACCCTAAACCCTAAACCCTAAACCCTAAACCCTAAACCCTAAACCCTAAACCCTAAACCCTAAACCCTAAACCCTAAACCCTAAACCCTAAACCCTAAACCCTAAACCCTAAACCCTAAACCCTAAACCCTAAACCCTAAACCCTAAACCCTAAACCCTAAACCCTAAACCCTAAACCCTAAACCCTAAACCCTAAACCCTAAACCCTAAACCCTAAACCCTAAACCCTAAACCCTAAACCCTAAACCCTAAACCCTAAACCCTAAACCCTAAACCCTAAACCCTAAACCCTAAACCCTAAACCCTAAACCCTAAACCCTAAACCCTAAACCCTAAACCCTAAACCCTAAACCCTAAACCCTAAACCCTAAACCCTAAACCCTAAACCCTAAACCCTAAACCCTAAACCCTAAACCCTAAACCCTAAACCCTAAACCCTAAACCCTAAACCCTAAACCCTAAACCCTAAACCCTAAACCCTAAACCCTAAACCCTAAACCCTAAACCCTAAACCCTAAACCCTAAACCCTAAACCCTAAACCCTAAACCCTAAACCCTAAACCCTAAACCCTAAACCCTAAACCCTAAACCCCCTAAACCCTAAACCCTAAACCCTAAACCCTAAACCCTAAACCCTAAACCCTAAACCCTAAACCCTAAACCCTAAACCCTAAACCCTAAACCCTAAACCCTAAACCCTAAACCCTAAACCCTAAACCCTAAACCCTAAACCCTAAACCCTAAACCCTAAACCCTAAACCCTAAACCCTAAACCCTAAACCCTAAACCCTAAACCCTAAACCCTAAACCCTAAACCCTAAACCCTAAACCCCCTAAACCCTAAACCCTAAACCCTAAACCCTAAACCCTAAATAATCATATGCTTTGCATATTAGGAGGTGATTTCACATATTCGCATCACCACTATAGGCGTGTTTGAATAATTATAATGTCGCATGAATAATTGTTTTAGTACACACCATTGGCATTAGACTACACAATTGTTTAATTGCTCTACTTGCGCTTACGAAAGGCCTATGTTTTTGTTGGTTTAGCCTACATTTGGATTATTACATATGTCAAGTTTTTGAAGCATCCGGGTTCAACTTGTGGTTCATGCATCCTATAAACACATCGAGATAACAACACGTGGTATGTCAAAAGGGAATCAACGGCTGTAAAGTGAGGGACTCAAATATAAATAGGTTGCTCACCCCCAATAATTTAGGAATTGAGCAATAGAAATATTCTTGAGAATTCTCTCTCAAACACATTGTAGAGAAATGCAATTCACCCTACGATTCATCATTTCAAGCATCCGCTATGATAGTAGCATATCAAATTTAGCGTGCTTTTTACATATAAATGCACAAACAATGCAATGTGTATAAGAAAAAGTACGATGGGAATTACAAATTTTCGTTAATTGGGAGTTGCAAGAGTTGCGTTTGAGTGATCTAGAAGACTAGGAACAATCTGTTGTTGAACATTGCTACTTGAATCATCTCATATGTTGTCTCTCGGTCTTGTCCTATTTTGGGAGATTGTAAATAAGCTGCGTCTAAGCTTTGACATGAGTCTTGAAATCCATGAATTTTAAGATTAGAAGGGACATAATGCCACCAAAAATAGTGTTGATCTTGGATAGAATAATATTACCTTAAATCTAAAATTAAAAAAAAAAAAGGAGGAAAACTTCAATGATATTGGAATATCTTTCATCATAACACATAAAAAATATATAAAATATGAAAAAAAGATTTTGTGTACTTTTGACCTATAATAGGCTAATCTTAATCTAAACTTACAATAGTTTTAGGACTGCTTTTACAATTATTTCTAGTAATGTCTGATTATACCAATTTATTGTGATTATTCCCGATATGGATACTTATATTTGATTAAAGAAAAGTCTGAGTCTTTTGACAAATTCAAGATTTTCGGATTGAAATGGAGAAACAGTTGGGAAAAGTTATAAATATTGTCACATCTGATTGTGGTGATGAGTATTTTGGTAGGCACGGTGATGCTAGACAACTTAAAGGGTGGTTTGCTAAAATATTTAGAGGATTCTAGGATAATAGGTCGGTTTACTATGCCCGAAGCTCGAACAAAATGGTTTAGCTGAAATGCGCAATCGTACTCTTATGGACATGATGAGAAATATCATTAGTAGGACCAATTTACCTAATTTTATGTGGGGTGAAGCTTTGAAAATAGCTCTTTATATTCTAATTCCTGTTCCTACTAAAGCGGTTCCATTGACCCCTTTTGAGTTATGGACTAGATGTAAACCTAGCTTGAATTATCTTAAAGTTTGGGGATGTCCGTAGAAGTGAAGTTATATAATCCAACATTGAGTAAGCTGGATTCCAAAACTACTCGATATTACTTTGTGTCTTACCCAGATCATTCAAAGGGGTATCGGTTTTATAACCTAATGGAGGTACAAGAATTGTGGAATCTCATACTGCAAAATTTCTGGAATTTGATGTAGCTGAAAAGGGTAGTTGCTCACAAACTATCAAAGATGATAGTATGGTGGGGATTACTTGGATCCCTGTCTCATCTGTGTAGACAATTATGGAGCCTCTTGCGCCACAAACGAGCTTGTTGTGGCCCGGGATCCTATTGTTGAGACAGTTCTGATAAAATTTCTCAAGCTTCTCAAATTCATAATGAGGTTGAAGTAGCATAGCTCCACTCAAAAGATCAATTAGGGAAAGACGTTCGGCTATACCACCGACTATATTGTCTACCTAGGAGAACATAATTATGATATTGGTTGTATTGTTGATCCGGTAACTTATATGGATGCCATCTCATGTCCTCAATTAGATTTGTGGCTAAATGCGATGAAAAATGAGATGCAATCTATGAAACACAATGGTGTTTGGGAGCTTGTTGAATTACCTGAAGGTTTTAAATCTATTGGCTACAAATGGGTATTCAAGACTAAAAGGGATACTAAAGGAAAGATTGAAAAGTTTAAAACCAGACTGGTAACTAAGGGTTTCACTCAAAGAGAAGGAATAGATTATGAAGCAACATTTTCTCCAGTTTCTTCTAAAGATTCTTTTAGAGTGATCTTGGCATTGGTAGCTCATTTTATATATGGAGTTACACCAGATAGATGTTAAGACTGCTTTTCTAAATGGAGACCTTGATTAGGATGTTTATATGGTGTAGCCTGAAGGTTTTACAGCAGATAACTCAAGTAAGCTTGTTTGTATGAGCTTAGGAAAATGAACATTCAATGAGACAAGTGTACCCCTACCTTTTTGTTTAACGGATTCTAATTGTTTAAATTTCAATAATGAAATTTTTATAAGAGGGGAGAGTTGTGACATCCTGAATTTCAAGCTATGTTTTCATTTGAATGAATCGGGTTTTTCATCAACGTGCCTATAGTTCTATTCTCCGAGCTGATCACTCATTTGAATGAATCGGGCTTTTCAGGTGCACTGTTAAGAGGTTTTAACACAATAAACTTGAGAATTCGACCAGGAATCGATACTTGACCGTGCTCATCTACAAAGATCATTACGGCATAGTTAAAAATCGATTACAGAAAAGAGATAGGTCTATTCGGCTGAGAATGGCGATTAAAAAGTGGGTGATTCCACCATATTATAAAATTCTCATCGATGGCACTAGACCGATTTTTCTGTCGTTTTGGCACCTTGTGTCCATAATTGAAATCTCGAGATTTTCACAACAATCGAGAGTCGCCATTATGTCAAAGATATTCAATGTGGTTAGAAAATAATCGACCATGGGTTAATTGTATTCAAAATTTCTAAAAGCTACCCGATAGGTTACGTCACGCTAAAATCGTGCCGATTGAAATTAATCGCGAATTTAAATCTAATTTTAGAAATTGAAAGTTCTTTTTGTCACGGTTTATTTTAAGAATGTCAACTCATCCTCCAAAGATTTTTCCGTAAATCGAGATTTTTGGTAGAAATTCATTATAGGGCTGTTTTTTACCAAAAAATTTAGGAGATTTTTTATCTCGTGTTTGGGATGCAAGTTTGTTCTATTGGCAAAAAAAATTTCAATTTGGTCGAGGGCATCTTAGTTGGATTTATGGGGGCCGAATCGAATTAATTCAAGAGGAATTTGAAGTGGATTTAGGGGAAAATGCTTCAAAATTCGTAGCCCCCATGGTCCTCAACCTTTCGACCACTTCCTTGCCTTCCTAAGGAAACTTGGTGGCTGCAAAATGTGTTGAGGAAGCCAAGCCATCTAGTGGGGTCTTACCAAGGGGACAAAGGGCTGAGATAGAAGCAAAGTAGCCCCCTCGAAGCTTGTGTTGTCCTCTTTCTCCTTCCTCCAGCCTACTTTCTCCATTTTCGAAGAGCTTTGAAGCTCATGAGTTGCGAGGAAAGACAAGCAGCCCTTCCTATCGTCACCGGGCCCGCCGCTCGCCGTCGTGCCCCTTGTCACGCCCGATCCTCGGGCACACACACATCTTTCTACTTGGTCAATTTTAGAATGCGATATCCTAGGATTATGTCTAGCCGACCATTTTCATTTTTAATAGCACATGCGGAAACAGTTATAATCCCCAAACAATAAAAACAATGGGATAGAAAAGTAATGCCATATTTTTCATATTGAAATCCACAACCATACTTTTATACAGAGCATAACTTAAAGTACTTCACAAAACTATTCACAACTTTTTAGTTCCACTCTATCCACATATATACAGGGTTCACAAAAGAGGATGGGATCTCAATCCTTATCCAAGTCATGCTTAGGATCATCCTGATCCTCTTCTAACACTTCTTCACTATGCTCGTTTCCCTCAAGCTCTTCATATTTTTCTAGCACATCGTCCTCTTCTGGTTCCTCCTCCTCGGGCTCATCTATAGGCCTGAAATGGTTATACAATAACCATTGAAACTACATCTCAGCAAGTTCTACCCCACTAAGACTCGATTAGGAAACCAATACACCACATGAATACCTAAGAATAGCACGAGTCAAAAGACAAACCTTGGCATCAGTCCTAACCTGCAATTCAAGGTTATACACATATGCCTCATATCTTGCATCAAGCAATCAATCAAATCACGACATAAGATCAAATCATTGATCAATCGACCTAACCAATTACATGTCGATCCGACCTCTTCTAGGCCATTTACATCCCACTATATAACCTCCAATTGTACACTCAGTCACAAAGCTCCATTAATGCTCTCGGGCATCGTTTTCACCAAGGTGACATGACTTTCACTAGTATATCGAGTCACGGAGACATATAAGTCTCTCGGTATCATTTTCACCAAGTGACGTGGCTAACAAACAGTCTACGTGCGTTCTTTAAGGCACTATTTTCACTAGTGATATTCCCAATCACCGAACAACGCCCGTCATAGGTCACTAACAGTCTACGTGCATTCTTTAAGGCGCCGTTTTCAGCAATGATATTCCCCATCACCGAACCATGCCTGCCACAAGTCATAGATAATCTATGTATGTTCTTTAAGGCGACATTTTCGCTAGTGATATCCTTAATCACTGAACCACGCTCGTCATACCTGACGGTCTTAGCCAAGAAAATTCCCATTTCATTCTTGTAATTCTCTCTACTTTATCCCATCAACACATTATTGGCATTAAAATGAATATACTCGGCCATTTACCAGTCAATCACTCAATTTCCATTCAATTCCAATCAATTTATGAATAATTCTTCAAATTGCACAATTAATTAAATTCCACACAACATAGAGTTAAAATAAATAAACAGACTACACCACGACGATCAGCATGAAATTCCAATCACTGGCCATCCAGGTTAAATTTTCAAAAAATGAATAATTCATTCATTCATTTTGAAAATTAATAATTAATTACTAAAAGTCCAATTTAGGCCCATATTGCCTAATTGAAGCCCAATAAGGGTCGGGAAAAATTCCGAGATACATTCAATAAATAGTAGACTATATTCACTTGCTAATTGCACAATCCAAAATGTCTAATATGCATCACAATTAATTAATAATCACTAATCTACTCTAATCTAACCACCTAATCCTACTTAATTAACATTAATCAATCCTTAAGCATAATTAGTCTACTAAGAAAGGATTAGTGAGATTATTCACTTGTGCAAAGTGAAGACTGGAACACCTCGACGACGATGCAACGATGGCCGAAATCCAAGTTTTCGATAGCGTCGACAGACACTCGGGTCGGGCCCAAAAACCTTACAAGCCCACATAAATTTCTACGCTTAGACTTGGACTTGGGCTTGCTGAATTTCTAGGATGATCTCACTTGGGCTTCAAATCGTGGGCTGAATGGACTTAATTCACTGGGCCCACAAGACTAAATTGGAGCTGCAATTTTGAGGGCTTCAATTTCTGGGCTCACTTGAGCTGAGATGGCTAAAGACTTGGGCTGCTGGACTTTTGAAGACTGCTGGGCCAAGGAATAGGTGAAGCTGGGCTTCGTGCGTTGCTGTTGGGCTGAACAAAGGAAGTAGCAAGCGAAATGAAAGTTGGTGGCATCGTGGACGGCGTGCACGCGTGGATGGGGCAGGCGTCGCAGACGAAACGAAGATGCTGAAGTTGAGCGTTGACTGGCGCGCACAATGGAAAATGGAGGGCGACGCGAGCATTGTTGCTGCGTTGTTGAAGACACGTGGCTTTGGGGGAGATGCTAGTCTCGCAGCAGCTGGATGAAGACATGAAGGAAAGTTGGGCCGAGTGTGGGGTGGCGCTGCTTCGGTGAAGTGGGGCAGCTGGCGTGAGGATATGCAGTCAAATGAAAGGGCTTCTTTGGGGAGAGTGTTGACCAAAGAGTAGCAAGCGTTGGACGTCTTCAATGGGGAAACTCAATGGAATATGGGTTGTCTTAAGGAGGGAAACGAAGGAGAGCCGGAATAGCTCATCCAAGAGAGGAAAGAAAATTTTAAAAGCAAAAGCAAAAGACCAAGGTTGTGAAGGAGAGAGGAATAGTTAGAGACGGAGGGAGCAAGAGACAACCGTGAGAGGCTAGCTGGTTTTGCTTTATGAAAAAAATAGGATTAAGGGGTAAAGTCAATGGATTTATCCCCTCCATTGAATACCAATCCCCTAATACTTTCCCAATATAATTTCCATCAATTACCCAAATTTTGATGCAATTAATGTACCCTCTCATCCTAGGCTCCGAATTTCATATTTTAGTCTTCAATTTCTTCAACATATTCCCAAATTCAAAGACCAATTTTGGTGTAGAAAAAGTCCACATAATTTTTGCAAGTCCCCTTCGCCCTATAGCTCAGTTTGTAAGTCGAAAATCTCTTCAATTTGGCTAATCAGAATTTCCGTTAATTTTCCGTGATGTCTGAATCAATTTTCCGTAAAAATATCGGAATCTCTGAAAAATCTTCGACACTCGAGTCGACGTTCCTACAATTCATTGTGACATGATAGAATCTTCAATTTCTGAAATCGGACTTGAATTCACGGTTAATTTCCATTCGACGTGTTTTTAGCGTGACCTAAATTACCGAGTAGTTTTAAGAGATTTTTAGTGTAAATGACCCGTGGCCGATTTTCTTCAAGCCACAATGAACCCACTCGATACAATGGCGACTCTCAGTTGTCATGAAAACTCGAGGATTCAAATACGAACACAGGATACCCAAATGATAGAAAAATCAAACTAGTGCCAATCAATGAGAATTTTGCAATTTAGTGGGATCACCCACGTTTAACCACTCATCTTGGTGGAACCGACCTATCTCTGATATCTAATTGATTTATATCTATGTCGTAATGATCTCGGCAAATGAGCACTGTCGAGCAGTCGATTTCTGGTCGAATTCTCAAGTCTATTGCATTAAAATTCCTTAATGGCTTTCCTGGATAGTCTAGTTATCTCGAGAGTAATCAAATCTGAGAACAGCCCTATAGGCACGAGAATGAAATGACCATTTTATTCAGTAGAAAATAGGCTTAAACATCTTGGATGTCACAACTCTTCCCCTCTTATAAAATTTTGCCCTTAAAATTTAAACCTTTATCAATCCTTAAACAAAAAGGCGGGGTATCGTCATGTCAGCAAATTTACCTATCTCCTATTGGGGAGATGCGTTATTGACTACTACCTATATACTTAACGTGTGCCCTCAAAATCGGTCACTTCCACCCCTTATGAATTATGAACTGGTAGGAAGCTAGACTTGAGTAGTCTACGTCCATGGGGATGTGCGGCTTATGTTCATGATTCTTCCCATAAACATGGCAAATTAGGTCCTAGAGGGAAGAAATGTATCTTTATAAGATATTCCGAACACTCCAAAGGGTATGTGTTCATAGGTGAACAAGCTGGTGGAAGTGTGACCAAAATGGAGTCACGAGATGTCACGTTCTTGGAGAACGATTTTCCTAGTAGATGTGAGATTAATAAGGACTTCTAATTATATGAGATGGAAGATCCTAATAACACACCTACTGATGTTGTAGAGGGAAATGAAGATTTACCTCAACACACAAGACCTAGTGGGAGTGTTGCATCGCTTGATAAATTGAATTCAAGAGAAATTCAATTGCGTAAAAGTAATCGTAAAAGTATTCATCGTCATCATTTTGAGATTGAAGGCTAAGCATTTATGATTGCTCAAAAGATGATGCCAAGCCTAAGACTATTCAAGAGGCTCTCTCATCCTCGACAAGGAAGAATGGAGAAAAGCTTTGGAAGATGAGATGGAGTCAATGAGGGCAAACCATGTCTGGTTGATCTACCACCCAATTATAAGGCCATTGAAACAAATGGGTCTTCAAGATTAAGCAAAGGGCGGATGGATCTATTGAAAAGTATAATGCTCACCTTGTGGCAAAGGCTATACTCAACAAAGGGTATAGACTATGCTTTTCACCAGTTGTATTTGCCTCAATACGCCTTATTCTAGCCATCGTTGCACATTTGGACCTTGAATTACATCAAATGGATGTAAAGACGGCATTTCTCAATGGACAATTAGATGAGGAAATCTATATGAAACAACCAATAGGTTTCATAGCTAAAGGTCGAGAGCATAAAGTTTGCAAGCAATCGCTCACTATATGGCATTAAGCAATCATCTAGACAGTGGTATATTCGTTTTCATCAAGCAATAATAACTTTTGGTTTCACGATGATCAAAGAAGACCACTGTGTATATGTCAAGCGGTCCAAAGATAAATTTGTAATTTTATCACTTTATGTGGACGATATTCTGTTGGCTAGAAATGACAAAGTTTTGGTTATCACCATAAAAGAATGGTTGTCCTCCAATTTTGAGATGAAGGACATGGGAGAAGCTGCTTATATATTAGGAGTTAAGATCGAAAGAGATCGATCAAGGAAACTCCTTACTTTATCACAAGAGTCTTATATTATGAAGATTCTTGAACGTTTCAATATGTGGCATTGTAATCCCATTAATACCCCTGTCATGCAAGGTGAAGGCCTAAGTCTTGAGATGTGTCCTAAGACTCCGGAAGAAATCAAAGTGATGGAAATTATTCCTTACGCTAGTGCAATCGGAAGTTTGATGTATGCTATGATGTGTACTCAATCCAACATATGTTATGACGTGGGATTGGTGAGCCGATATCAATCAAATCCTGGTCAAGCACACTAGAAAACAGTGAAGAGGATCTGAGATACTTGAAGGGCACCATGGACTATCGACTTTGTTACCAAGGGAATGATTTACGCCTATTAGGTTATTCGGATGCCGATTGGGGTGGAGACCTGGATGAGCATAAATCGACTTACGGATATGCGTTCTTGCTCAATGGAGGTGCAATTTCTTGGAATAGCAAGAAATAGACATGCACGGCCTTATCTACGATGAGGTAGAATTTGTTGCATGTTCTCACCGCGTGCAAGAAGCGGTATGGCTAAAACGTTTCTTGGAAAATTTAGCCACTTTGTCCTTTGAAGTTCCAAGAGCGGTGACAGTTTATTGCAATAGTCAAGCAGCCATTGCCTATGTGAAAGATTCCAAGTATCATGGAAGGACAAAGCACATAGACATAAAGAATAACTTCATCGGAGAAATTATAGCGCGAAAAGAAGTGATCCCGCAATACATTTCAACCAATAGAATGGTTGCTGATCCGTTTACCAAGACTATTCCTAGAGACATGTTCTTGACCCATAGGATGTCACTAGGATTGCGTAGAATGTGATATCTGTTATTGTAGAGGATCATTGGTTTATGTATTTGTGGACAGATGTATTGTACTTGTTTGTTTATTAGTGATTTGATGTTTTATCAATAAGTACAAATTCACTATGAGACTAGCACAAACACACATATATTATTAAAAAAAAAAGTATGTCATCGGGCAATGATTGGCTCACTCACACGAGCAATCGCCTCAAGTGTTATAGTTAACACGTTGAGATGAGATGTTATGTACAAATAAATGCTGAAGAGCAAGTTTGGTACATAAAATATGTCGCCTTGATTGGAGTCAAGATGAGGTCTGTGATTGATTTATAATAAGACCGAACATGATAGTCCCACAATCATGTATGCACTGAAAGATACCGGATGTGAGTACTTAATTGGGCGCTATAGAAAGCGAGCGATATAGCACTCAGGCTAAACATGAGTACGTGAGAAGCACGTGACTATGTTTAGGCTAAGATATGTATGGTGGATATATTTGATAAATGATATACGCTCTTATAGAAAGAGTAATCCATTATAGCATGTAATTCATACTACATGTATAGCTAATTTTTTGCCAATTTATGTGCACTTTTGCCTTGATTTTGAGTAGGAGACCCTTGACGATATGACGGTGAGCCGTTTTTTCGGGCTTTTTGCCGAAAATCTCATTCGAATGTCTCAAATATTTCCTGTTGTAGGCCACGGAACAGAAACTGCGCAGAAAAACAGAGAAACGTCGCTATAGCTAATTTTTTGCCAATTTATGTGCACTTTTGCCTTGATTTTGAGTAGGAGACCCTTGACGATATGACGGTGAGCCGTTTTTTCGGGCTTTTTTTGCCGAAAATCTCATTCGAATGTCTCAAATATTTCCTGTTGTAGGCCACGGAACAAAAACTGCGCAGAAAAAAAGAGAAACGTCGCTATAGCTAATTTTTTGCCAATTTATGTGCACTTTTGCCTTGATTTTGAGTAGGAGACCCTTGACGATATGACGGTGAGCCGTTTTTTCGGGCTTTTTGCCGAAAATATCATTCGACTGTCTCAAATATTTCCTGTTGTAGGCCACGGAACGAAAACTGCGCAGAAAAACAGAGAAACGTCGATATGGCTAATTTTTTGCCCATTTATGTGCACTTTTGCTTTGATTTTGAGTAGGAGACCCTTGACGATATGACGGTGAGCCGTTTTTTCGGGCTTTTTGCCGAAAATATCATTCGACTGTCTCAAATATTTCCTGTTGTAGGCCACGGAACGAAACTGCGCAGAAAAAAAAACAGAGAAACGTCGCTATAGCTAATTTTTTGCCAATTTATGTGCACTTTTGCCTTGATTTTGAGTAGGAGACCCTTGACGATATGACGGTGAGCCGTTTTTTCGGGCTTTTTGCCGAAAATCTCATTCGAATGTCTCAAATATTTCCTGTCGTAGGCCAGGGAACAGAAACTGCGCAGAAAAAAACAGAGAAACGTCGCTATGGCTAATTTCTTGCCAATTTAGCTGCACTTTTGCCTTGATTTTGAGTAGGAGACCCTTGACGATATGACGGTGAGCCGTTTTTTCGGGCTTTTTGCCGAAAATCTCATTCGAATGTCTCAAATATTTCCTGTTGTAGGCCACGGAACGAAACTGCGCGAAAAAAAGAGAAACGTCGCTATAGCTAATTTTTTTGCCAATTTATGTGCACTTTTGCCTTGATTTTGAGTAGGAGACCCTTGACGATATGACGGTGAGCCGTTTTTTTTCGGGCTTTTTGCCGAAAATCTCATTCGAATGTCTCAAATATTTCCTGTTGTAGGCCACGGAACGAAAAACGCAAAAAAACAGAAAACGTCGCTATAGCTAATTTTTTGCCAATTTATGTGCACTTTTGCCTTGATTTTGAGTAGGAGACCCTTGACGATATGACGGTGAGCCGTTTTTTCGGGCTTTTTGCCGAAAATCTCATTCGAATGTCTCAAATATTTCCTGTTGTAGGCCACGGAACAAAAAACTGCTGCAAAAAAAAACAGAAACGTCGCTATAGCTAATTTTTTGCCAATTTATGTGCACTTTTGCCTTGATTTTGAGTAGGAGACCCTTGACGATATGACGGTGAGCCGTTTTTTCGGGCTTTTTGCCGAAAATCTCATTCGAATGTCTCAAATATTTCCTGTTGTAGGCCACGGAACAAAAACTGCGCGAAAAAACAGAGAAACGTCGCTATAGCTAATTTTTTGCCAATTTATGTGCACTTTTGCCTTGATTTTGAGTAGGAGACCCTTGACGATATGACGGTGAGCCGTTTTTTCGGGCTTTTTGCCGAAAATCTCATTCGAATGTCTCAAATATTTCCTGTTGTAGGCCACGGAACAAAAACTGCGCAGAAAAAAAAAGAAACGTCGCTATAGCTAATTTTTTTGCCAATTTATGTGCACTTTTGCCTTGATTTTGAGTAGGAGACCCTTGACGATATGACGGTGAGCCGTTTTTTTTTTTGGCTTTTTGCCGAAAATCTCATTCGAATGTCTCAAAAATATTTCCTGTTGTAGGCCACGGAACGAAAAACTGCGCAGAAAAAAAGAGAAACGTCGCTATAGCTAATTTTTTGCCAATTTATGTGCACTTTTGCCTTGATTTTGAGTAGGAGACCCTTGACGATATGACGGTGAGCCGTTTTTTTTCGGGCTTTTTGCCGAAAATCTCATTCGAATGTCTCAAATATTTCCTGTTGTAGGCCACGGAACGAAAACTGCGCGTAAAAAAAAGAGAAACGTCGCTATAGCTAATTTTTTGCCAATTTATGTGCACTTTTGCCTTGATTTTGAGTAGGAGACCCTTGACGATATGACGGTGAGCCGTTTTTTTTCGGGCTTTTTGCCGAAAATCTCATTCGAATGTCTCAAATATTTCCTGTTGTAGGCCACGGAACGAAAACCTGCGCAAAAAAAGAGAAACGTCGCTATAGCTAATTTTTTGCCAATTTATGTGCACTTTTGCCTTGATTTTGAGTAGGAGACCCTTGACGATATGACGGTGAGCCGTTTTTTCGGGCTTTTTGCCGAAAATCTCATTCGAATGTCTCAAATATTTCCTGTTGTAGGCCACGGAACAAAAAACGCGCAAAAAAAAGAGAAACGTCGCTATAGCTAATTTTTTGCCAATTTATGTGCACTTTTGCCTTGATTTTGAGTAGGAGACCCTTGACGATATGACGGTGAGCCGTTTTTTCGGGCTTTTTGCCGAAAATCTCATTCGAATGTCTCAAATATTTCCTGTTGTAGGCCACGGAAAATCTCATTCGAACTATTTCCTTGTAGGCCAAAAAAAAAAAAACGAGAAACGTCGCTATAGCTAATTTTTTGCCAATTTATGTGCACTTTTGCCTTGATTTTGAGTAGGAGACCCTTGACGATATGACGGTGAGCCGTTTTTTCGGGCTTTTTGCCGAAAATCTCATTCGAATGTCTCAAATATTTCCTGTTGTAGGCCACGGAACAAAAAACTGCGCAGAAAAAAAAGAAACGTCGCTATAGCTAATTTTTGCCAATTTATGTGCACTTTTGCCTTGATTTTGAGTAGGAGACCCTTGACGATATGACGGTGAGCCGTTTTTTCGGGCTTTTTGCCGAAAATCTCATTCGAATGTCTCAAATATTTCCTTTGTAGGCCACGGAACAAAAACTGCGCGAAAAAAAAGAGAAACGTCGCTATAGCTAATTTTTTGCCAATTTATGTGCACTTTTGCCTTGATTTTGAGTAGGAGACCCTTGACGATATGACGGTGAGCCGTTTTTTCGGGCTTTTTGCCGAAAATCTCATTCGAATGTCTCAAATATTTCCTGTTGTAGGCCACGGAACGAAAACTGCGCGCAGAAAAAAAAGAGAAACGTCGCTATAGCTAATTTTTTGCCAATTTATGTGCACTTTTGCCTTGATTTTGAGTAGGAGACCCTTGACGATATGACGGTGAGCCGTTTTTTTTTGGGCTTTTTGCCGAAAATCTCATTCGAATGTCTCAAATATTTCCCGTTGTAGGCCACGGAACGAAAAAACCTGCGCAGAAAAAAAAACAGAAACGTCGCTATAGCTAATTTTTTGCCAATTTATGTGCACTTTTGCCTTGATTTTGAGTAGGAGACCCTTGACGATATGACGGTGAGCCGTTTTTTCGGGCTTTTTGAAAAATCTCATTCGAATGTCTCAAATATTTCCTGTTGTAGGCCACGGAACAAACTGCGCGCGAAAAAAAACGAAAACGTCGCTATAGCTAATTTTTTGCCAATTTATGTGCACTTTTGCCTTGATTTTGAGTAGGAGACCCTTGACGATATGACGGTGAGCCGTTTTTTCGGGCTTTTTGCCGAAAATCTCATTCGAATGTCTCAAATATTTCCTGTTGTAGGCCACGGAACAGAAAACTGCAGAAAAAAAAAAAAACGTCGCTATAGCTAATTTTTTTTGCCAATTTATGTGCACTTTTGCCTTGATTTTGAGTAGGAGACCCTTGACGATATGACGGTGAGCCGTTTTTTTTCGGCTTTTTGCCGAAAATCTCATTCGAATGTCTCAAATATTTCCTGTTGTAGGCCACGGAACAAAAACTGCGCAGAAAAAAAAGAAAAAACGTCGCTATAGCTAATTTTTTGCCAATTTATGTGCACTTTTGCCTTGATTTTGAGTAGGAGACCCTTGACGATATGACGGTGAGCCGTTTTTTCGGGCTTTTTGCCGAAAATCTCATTCGAATGTCTCAAATATTTCCTTGTTGTAGGCCACGGAACGAAAACTGCGCAGAAAAAAAAGAAACGTCGCTATAGCTAATTTTTTTGCCAATTTATGTGCACTTTTGCCTTGATTTTGAGTAGGAGACCCTTGACGATATGACGGTGAGCCGTTTTTTCGGGCTTTTTTTTGCCGAAAATCTCATTCGAATGTCTCAAATATTTCCTGTTGTAGGCCACGGAACAAAACTGCGCGCAGAAAAAAGAAAACGTCGCTATAGCTAATTTTTTGCCAATTTATGTGCACTTTTGCCTTGATTTTGAGTAGGAGACCCTTGACGATATGATGGTGAGCCGTTTTTTCGGGCTTTTTGCCGAAAATCTCATTCGAATGTCTCAAATATTTCCTGTTGTAGGCCACGGAACAGAAACTGCGCAGAAAAACAGAGAAACGTCGCTATAGCTAATTTTTTGCCAATTTATGTGCACTTTTGCCTTGATTTTGAGTAGGAGACCCTTGACGATATGACGGTGAGCCGTTTTTTCGGGCTTTTTGCCGAAAATCTCATTCGAATGTCTCAAATATTTCCTGTTGTAGGCCACGGAACGAAAAACTGCGCGAAAAAAGAGAAAACGTCGCTATAGCTAATTTTTTTGCCAATTTATGTGCACTTTTGCCTTGATTTTGAGTAGGAGACCCTTGACGATATGACGGTGAGCCGTTTTTTTTTGGCTTTTTGCCGAAAATCTCATTCGAATGTCTCAAATATTTCCTGTTGTAGGCCACGGAACAGAAACTGCGCAGAAAAAGAGAGAAACGTCGCTATAGCTAATTTTTTGCCAATTTATGTGCACTTTTGCCTTGATTTTGAGTAGGAGACCCTTGACGATATGACGGTGAGCCGTTTTTTTTTTCGGGCTTTTTGCCGAAAATATCATTCGACTGTCTCAAATATTTCCTGTTGTAGGCCACGGAACGAAAACTGCGCAGAAAAACAGAGAAACGTCGCTATAGCTAATTTTTTGCCAATTTATGTGCACTTTTGCCTTGATTTTGAGTAGGAGACCCTTGACGATATGACGGTGAGCCGTTTTTTTTTTCGGGCTTTTTGCCGAAAATCTCATTCGAATGTCTCAAATATTTCCTGTTGTAGGCCACGGAACAGAAACTGCTACGAAAAAAAAAAGAAACGTCGCTATAGCTAATTTTTTTGCCAATTTATGTGCACTTTTTTTGCCTTGATTTTGATTTTGAGGAGACCCTTGACGATATGACGGTGAGCCGTTTTTTCGGGCTTTTTGCCGAAAATCTCATTCGAATGTCTCAAATATTTCCTGTTGTAGGCCACGGAACGAAACTGCGCAGAAAAAAAAGAAAAACGTCGCTATAGCTAATTTTTTGCCAATTTATGTGCACTTTTGCCTTGATTTTGAGTAGGAGACCCTTGACGATATGACGGTGAGCCGTTTTTTCGGGCTTTTTGCCGAAAATATCATTCGAATGTCTCAAATATTTCCTGTTGTAGGCCACGGAACGAAAACTGCGCAGAAAAACAGAGAAACGTCGATATAGCTAATTTTTTGCCAATTTATGTGCACTTTTGCCTTGATTTTGAGTAGGAGACCCTTGACGATATGACGGTGAGCCGTTTTTTCGGGCTTTTTGCCGAAAATCTCATTCGAATGTCTCAAATATTTCCTGTTGTAGGCCACGGAACAAAACTGCGCAGAAAAAAAGAGAAACGTCGCTATAGCTAATTTTTTGCCAATTTATGTGCACTTTTGCCTTGATTTTGAGTAGGAGACCCTTGACGATATGACGGTGAGCCGTTTTTTCGGGCTTTTTGCCGAAAATCTCATTCGAATGTCTCAAATATTTCCTGTTGTAGGCCACGGAACAAAAAACGCAGAAAAAAAAGAAACGTCGCTATAGCTAATTTTTTGCCAATTTATGTGCACTTTTGCCTTGATTTTGAGTAGGAGACCCTTGACGATATGACGGTGAGCCGTTTTTTCGGGCTTTTTTTGCCGAAAATCTCATTCGAATGTCTCAAATATTTCCTTGTAGGCCACGGAACAAAAACTGCGCGAAAAAAAGAGAAACGTCGCTATAGCTAATTTTTTGCCAATTTATTAAATTTATGTTTTTTGCACTTTTGCACTTTTGATTTTTTGAGTAGGAGACCCTTGACGATATGACGGTGAGCCGTTTTTTCGGGCTTTTTGCCGAAAATCTCATTCGAATGTCTCAAATATTTCCTGTCGTTGGCCAGGGAACAGAAACTGCGCAGAAAAACAGAGAAACGTCGCTATAGCAAATTTTTTGCCAATTTATGTGCACTTTTGCCTTGATTTTGAGTAGGAGACCCTTGACGATATGACGGTGAGCCGTTTTTTCGGGCTTTTTGCCGAAAATCTCATTCGAATGTCTCAAATATTTCCTGTTGTAGGCCACGGAACGAGAAACTGCGCAGAAAAACAAAAAACTAGAAACGTCGATATAGCTAATTTTTTGCCAATTTATGTGCACTTTTGCCTTGATTTTGAGTAGGAGACCCTTGACGATATGACGGTGAGCCGTTTTTTCGGGCTTTTTGCCGAAAATCTCATTCGAATGTCTCAAATATTTCCTGTTGTAGGCCACGGAACAAAAAACTGCGCGCAGAAAAAAAAGAGAAACGTCGCTATAGCTAATTTTTTGCCAATTTATGTGCACTTTTGCCTTGATTTTGAGTAGGAGACCCTTGACGATATGACGGTGAGCCGTTTTTTCGGGCTTTTTGCCGAAAATCTCATTCGAATGTCTCAAATATTTCCTTAGGCCACGGAACAGAAACTGCGCAGAAAAAAAGAGAAACGTCGCTATAGCTAATTTTTTGCCAATTTATGTGCACTTTTGCCTTGATTTTGAGTAGGAGACCCTTGACGATATGACGGTGAGCCGTTTTTTCGGGCTTTTTGCCGAAAATCTCATTCGAATGTCTCAAATATTTCCTGTTGTAGGCCACGGAACGAAAAACTGCGCGAAAAAAAAAGAGAAACGAAACGTCGCTATAGCTAATTTTTTGCCAATTTATGTGCACTTTTGCCTTGATTTTGAGTAGGAGACCCTTGACGATATGACGGTGAGCCGTTTTTTTTCGGGCTTTTTGCCGAAAATCTCATTCGAATGTCTCAAATATTTCCTGTTGTAGGCCACGGAAAAAAACTGCGAAAAAAAAGAGAAACGTCGCTATAGCTAATTTTTTTGCCAATTTATGTGCACTTTTGCCTTGATTTTGAGTAGGAGACCCTTGATTTTGATGATTGACGTGAGCGTTTTTTCGGGCTTTTTGCCGAAAATCTCATTCGAATGTCTCAAATATTTCCTGTTGTAGGCCACGGAACAGAAACTGCGCGGAAAAAAGAGAAACGTCGCTATAGCTAATTTTTTGCCAATTTATGTGCACTTTTGCCTTGATTTTGAGTAGGAGACCCTTGACGATATGACGGTGAGCCGTTTTTTCGGGCTTTTTGCCGAAAATCTCATTCGAATGTCTCAAATATTTCCTGTTGTAGGCCACGGAACAAAACTGCGCAAAAAAAAGAGAGAAACGTCGCTATAGCTAATTTTTTGCCAATTTATGTGCACTTTTGCCTTGATTTTGAGTAGGAGACCCTTGACGATATGACGGTGAGCCGTTTTTTCGGGCTTTTTGCCGAAAATCTCATTCGAATGTCTCAAATATTTCTTTTGTTTTGAGTAGGCCACGGAACCGTTTTTTCGGGCTTTTTGCCGAAAATCTCATTCGAATGTCTCAAATATTTCCTTGTAGGCCACGGAAAAAAAAAAAAGAAAAAAAAAACGTCGCTATAGCTAATTTTTTGCCAATTTATGTGCACTTTTGCCTTGATTTTGAGTAGGAGACCCTTGACGATATGACGGTGAGCCGTTTTTTTTCGGGCTTTTTGCCGAAAATCTCATTCGAATGTCTCAAATATTTCCTGTTGTAGGCCACGGAACGAAAAAACTGCGCAGAAAAAAAAGAAAACGTCGCTATAGCTAAATTTTTTGCCAATTTATGTGCACTTTTGCCTTGATTTTGAGTAGGAGACCCTTGACGATATGACGGTGAGCCGTTTTTTTTTCGGGCTTTTTGCCGAAAATCTCATTCGAATGTCTCAAATATTTCCTGTTGTAGGCCACGGAAAAAAACTAAAAAAAAAAAAGAAAAAAAGTCGTCTATAGCTAATTTTTTTGCCAATTTATGTGCACTTTTGCCTTGATTTTGAGTAGGAGACCCTTGACGATATGACGGTGAGCCGTTTTTTCGGGCTTTTTGCCGAAAATCTCATTCGAATGTCTCAATTATTTCCTGTTGTAGGCCACGGAACGAAAACTGCGCGCTAGAAAAAAAAAGAGAAACGTCGCTATAGCTAATTTTTTTTTTTTTTTGCCAAATTTATGTGCACTTTTGCCTTGATTTTGAGTAGGAGACCCTTGACGATATGACGGTGAGCCGTTTTTTCGGGCTTTTTGCCGAAAATCTCATTCGAATGTCTCAAATATTTCCTCTTGTAGGCCACGGAACAGAAACTGCGCAGAAAAATAGAGAAACGTCGCTATAGCTAATTTTTTGCCAATTTATGTGCACTTTTGCCTTGATTTTGAGTAGGAGACCCTTGACGATATGACGGTGAGCCGTTTTTTCGGGCTTTTTGCCGAAAATCTCATTCGAATGTCTCAAATATTTCCTGTTGTAGGCCACGGAACAGAAAAACTGCGCAGAAAAAAAAGAAACGTCGTCGCTATAGCTAATTTTTTGCCAATTTATGTGCACTTTTGCCTTGATTTTGAGTAGGAGACCCTTGACGATATGACGGGCCGTTTTTTCGGGCTTTTTGCCGAAAATCTCATTCGAATGTCTCAAATATTTCCTGTTGTAGGCCACGGAACGAAAACTGCGCGAGAAAAAAGAGAAACGTCGCTATAGCTAATTTTTTGCCAATTTATGTGCACTTTTGCCTTGATTTTGAGTAGGAGACCCTTGACGATATGACGGTGAGCCGTTTTTTCGGGCTTTTTGCCGAAAATCTCATTCGAATGTCTCAAATATTTCCTGTTGTAGGCCACGGAACGAAACTGCGCGCAAAAAACAGAAACGTCGCTATAGCTAATTTTTTTTGCCAATTTATGTGCACTTTTGCCTTGATTTTGAGTAGGAGACCCTTGACGATATGACGGTGAGCCGTTTTTTTTTGGGCTTTTTGCCGAAAATCTCATTCGAATGTCTCAAATATTTCCTTTTGTTTTTGAGTAGGCCACGGAAAAATCTCATTCGAAAATATTTCCTGCGGCCACGAAAAAAGAAAAAACAGAAAACGTCGCTATAGCTAATTTTTTGCCAATTTATGTGCACTTTTGCCTTGATTTTGAGTAGGAGACCCTTGACGATATGACGGTGAGCCGTTTTTTCGGGCTTTTTGCCGAAAATCTCATTCGAATGTCTCAAATATTTCCTGTTGTAGGCCACGGAAAACAAAATTTTTTTGCCAATTTATGTGCGCGATTTTGAAAAAAAAAGAAAAACGTCGCTATAGCTAATTTTTAGCCAATTTATGTGCACTTTTGCCTTTATTTTTTGCCTTGATTTTGAGGAGACCCTTGACGATATGACGGTGAGCCGTTTTTTTTTCGGGCTTTTTGCCGAAAATCTCATTCGAATGTCTCAAATATTTCCTGTTGTAGGCCACGGAACGAAAACTGCGCGCAAAAAAAGAAAAACGTCGCTATAGCTAATTTTTTTTGCCAATTTATGTGCACTTTTGCCTTGATTTTGAGTAGGAGACCCTTGACGATATGACGGTGAGCCGTTTTTTTTCGGGCTTTTTGCCGAAAATCTCATTCGAATGTCTCAAATATTTCCTGTTGTAGGCCACGGAACAACTGCGCCGCGAAAAAACAGAAAACGTCGCTATAGCTAATTTTTTGCCAATTTATGTGCACTTTTGCCTTGATTTTGAGTAGGAGACCCTTGACGATATGACGGTGAGCCGTTTTTTCGGGCTTTTTTGCCGAAAATCTCATTCGAATGTCTCAAATATTTCCTGTTGTAGGCCACGGAACGAAAACCGCGCGCGAAAAAAAGAGAAAACGTCGCTATAGCTAATTTTTTGCCAATTTATGTGCACTTTTGCCTTGATTTTGAGTAGGAGACCCTTGACGATATGACGGTGAGCCGTTTTTTCGGGCTTTTTGCCGAAAATCTCATTCGAATGTCTCAAATATTTCCTGTTGTAGGCCACGGAAAAGAAACTGCGCAGAAAAACAGAGAAACGTCGCTATAGCTAATTTTTTGCCAATTTATGTGCACTTTTGCCTTGATTTTGAGTAGGAGACCCTTGACGATATGACGGTGAGCCGTTTTTTTTCGGGCTTTTCGAAAATCTCATTCGAATGTCTCAAATATTTCCTGTTGTAGGCCACGGAACGAAAACTGCGCGCAAAAAAAAAAGAGAAACGTCGCTATAGCTAATTTTTTGCCAATTTATGTGCACTTTTGCCTTGATTTTGAGTAGGAGACCCTTGACGATATGACGGTGAGCCGTTTTTTCGGGCTTTTTGCCGAAAATCTCATTCGAATGTCTCAAATATTTCCTCCTTGTAGGCCACGGAACGTAAAAACTGCGCAGAAAAAAAAAAACGTCGCTATAGCTAATTTTTTGCCAATTTATGTGCACTTTTGCCTTGATTTTGAGTAGGAGACCCTTGACGATATGACGGTGAGCCGTTTTTTTCGGGCTTTTTTTGCCGAAAATCTCATTCGAATGTCTCAAATATTTCCTGTTGTAGGCCACGGAACAAAAACTGCGCAGAAAAAAAGAAAACGTCGCTATAGCTAATTTTAGCTAATTTTTGCCAATTTATGTGCACTTTTTTTGATTTTGAGTAGGAGACCCTTGACGATATGACGGTGAGCCGTTTTTTCGGGCTTTTTGCCGAAAATATCATTCGACTGTGTCAAATATTTCCTGTTGTAGGCCACGGAACGAAAACTGCGCCAAAAAACAGAGAAACGTTGATATGGCTAATTTTTTGCCAATTTATGTGCACTTTTGCCTTGATTTTGAGTAGGAGACCCTTGACGATATGACGGTGAGCCGTTTTTTTTTCGGGCTTTTTGCCGAAAATCTCATTCGAATGTCTCAAATATTTCCTGTTGTAGGCCACGGAACAAAAAACTGCGCGAAAAAAAGAGAAACGTCGCTATAGCTAATTTTTTGCCAATTTATGTGCACTTTTGCCTTGATTTTGAGTAGGAGACCCTTGACGATATGACGGTGAGCCGTTTTTTCGGGCTTTTTGCCGAAAATCTCATTCGAATGTCTCAAATATTTCCTGTTGTAGGCCACGGAACAAAAACTGCTTTTTGCGCAGAAAAAAAAAGAGAAACGTCGCTATAGCTAATTTTTTGCCAATTTATGTGCACTTTTGCCTTGATTTTGAGTAGGAGACCCTTGACGATATGACGGTGAGCCGTTTTTTTTCGGGCTTTTTGCCGAAAATCTCATTCGAATGTCTCAAATATTTCCTGTTGTAGGCCACGGAACAAAAACTGCGCAAAAAAAAGAGAAAAAGTCGCTATAGCTAATTTTTTGCCAATTTATGTGCACTTTTGCCTTGATTTTGAGTAGGAGACCCTTGACGATATGACGGTGAGCCGTTTTTTCGGGCTTTTTGCCGAAAATCTCATTCGAATGTCTCAAATATTTCCTGTTGTAGGCCACGGAACAGAAAACTGCGCGAAAAAAAAGAGAAACGTCGCTATAGCTAATTTTTTGCCAATTTATGTGCACTTTTGCCTTGATTTTGAGTAGGAGACCCTTGACGATATGACGGTGAGCCGTTTTTTTTTCGGGCTTTTTGCCGAAAAAATCATTCAATGTCTCAAATATTTCCTGTTGTAGGCCACGGAACGAAAAACTGCGCGCAGAAAAAAAAAAAAAACGAGAAACGTCGCTATAGCTAATTTTTTGCCAATTTATGTGCACTTTTGCCTTGATTTTGAGTAGGAGACCCTTGACGATATGACGGTGAGCCGTTTTTTCGGGCTTTTTGCCGAAAATCTCATTCGAATGTCTCAAATATTTCCTGTTGTAGGCCACGGAACAAAACCTGCGCAGAAAAACAGAGAAACGTCGCTATAGCTAATTTTTTGCCAATTTATGTGCACTTTTGCCTTGATTTTGAGTAGGAGACCCTTGACGATATGACGGTGAGCCGTTTTTTCGGGCTTTTTGCCGAAAATCTCATTCGAATGTCCCAAATATTTCCTGTTGTAGGCCACGGAACAGAAACTGCGCAGAAAAACAGAGAAACGTCGCTATAGGAATTTTTTTGCCAATTTATGTGCACTTTTGCCTTGATTTTGAGTAGGAGACCCTTGACGATATGACGGTGAGCCGTTTTTTCGGGCTTTTTGCCGAAAATCTCATTCGAATGTCTCAAATATTTCCTGTTGTAGGCCACGGAACGAAAAACTGCGCAAAAAAAAAAAAGAAACGTCGCTATAGCTAATTTTTTTTGCCAATTTATGTGCACTTTTGCCTTGATTTTGAGTAGGAGACCCTTGACGATATGACGGTGAGCCGTTTTTTTTTCGGGCTTTTTGCCGAAAATCTCATTCGAATGTCTCAAATATTTCCTGTTGTAGGCCACGGAACAAAAACTAAACGCAGAAAAAAAAAAAACGTCGCTATAGCTAATTTTTTTGCCAATTTATGTGCACTTTTGCCTTGATTTTGAGTAGGAGACCCTTGACGATATGACGGTGAGCCGTTTTTTCGGGCTTTTTGCCGAAAATCTCATTCGAATGTCTCAAATATTTCCTTGTTGTAGGCCACGGAACAAAACTGCGCGAAAAAAAAAAGAAACGTCGCTATAGCTAATTTTTTGCCAATTTATGTGCACTTTTGCCTTGATTTTGAGTAGGAGACCCTTGACGATATGACGGTGAGCCGTTTTTTCGGGCTTTTTGCCGAAAATCTCATTCGAATGTCTCAAATATTTCCTGTTGTAGGCCACGGAACAGAAAAACTGCGCAAAAAAAAGAAAACGTCGCTATAGCTAATTTTTTGCCAATTTATGTGCACTTTTTTATGCCTTGATTTTGAGTAGGAGACCCTTGACGATATGACGGTGAGCCGTTTTTTCGGGCTTTTTGCCGAAAATCTCATTCGAATGTCTCAAATATTTCCTGTTTCCTGTTGTAGGCCACGGAACGAAAACTGCGCAGAAAAAAAAGAGAAACGTCGCTATAGCTAATTTTCTGCCAATTTATGGGCACTTTTGCCTTGATTTTGAGTAGGAGACCCTTGACGATATGACGGTGAGCCGTTTTTTCGTTCGTTTTGCCGAAAATCTCAGTCGAATGTCTCAAATATTTCCTGTTGTAGGCCACGGAACAGAAACTGCGCAGAAAAACAGAGAAACGTCGCTATAGCTAATTTTTTGCCAATTTATGTGCACTTTTGCCTTGATTTTGAGTAGGAGACCCTTGACGATATGACGGTGAGCCGTTTTTTCGGGCTTTTTGCCGAACATCTCATTCGAATGTCTCAAATATTTCCTGTCGTAGGCCACGGAACAAAAATGCGCTGAAAAAGAGAGAAACGTCGCTATAGCTAATTTTTTGCCAATTTATGTGCACTTTTGCCTTGATTTTGAGTTTGAGACCCTTGACGATATGACGGTGAGCCGTTTTTTCGGGCTTTTTGCCGAAAATCTCATTCGAATGTCTCAAATATTTCCTATTGTAGGCCACGGAACAAAACTGCGAAAAAAGAAAAAACGTCGCTATAGCTAATTTTTTGCCAATTTATGTGCACTTTTGCCTTGATTTTGAGTAGGAGACCCTTGACGATATGACGGTGAGCCGTTTTTTCGGGCTTTTTGCCGAAAATCTCATTCGAATGTCTCAAATATTCTGTTGTAGGCCACGGAACGAAACTGCGCAGAAAAAAAAAACAGAGAAACGTCGCTATAGCTAATTTTTTTTGCCAATTTATGTGCACTTTTGCCTTGATTTTGAGTAGGAGACCCTTGACGATATGACGGTGAGCCGTTTTTTTTCGGGCTTTTTGCCGAAAATCTCATTCGAATGTCTCAAATATTTCCTGTTGTAGGCCACGGAACGAAACTGCGCGCAAAAAAGAGAAACGTCGCTATAGCTAATTTTTTGCCAATTTATGTGCACTTTTGCCTTGATTTTGAGTAGGAGACCCTTGACGATATGACGGTGAGCCGTTTTTTCGGGCTTTTTGCCGAAAATCTCATTCGAATGTCTCAAATAAATTTTCTGTTGTAGGCCACGGAAACGAAACTGCGCAAAAAAAAGAGAAAACGTCGCTATAGCTAATTTTTTTGCCAATTTATGTGCACTTTTGCCTTGATTTTGAGTAGGAGACCCTTGACGATATGACGGTGAGCCGTTTTTTCGGGCTTTTTGCCGAAAATCTCATTCGAATGTCTCAAATATTTCCTGTTGTAGGCCACGGAACAGAAACTGCGCAGAAAAACATAGAAACGTCGCTATAGCTAATTTTTTGCCAATTTATGTGCACTTTTGCCTTGATTTTGAGTAGGAGACCCTTGACGATATGACGGTGAGCCGTTTTTTCGGGCTTTTTGCCGAAAATCTCATTCGAATGTCTCAAATATTTCCTGTTGTAGGCCACGGAACAGAAAACTGCGCAGAAAAATTTCCTGTTGTAGGCCAGAAACTAGAAAAAAAAGAGCTATAGCTAATTTTTTGCCAATTTATGTGCACTTTTGCCTTGATTTTGAGTAGGAGACCCTTGACGATATGACGGTGAGCCGTTTTTTTTCGGGCTTTTTGCCGAAAATCTCATTCGAATGTCTCAAATATTTCCTTGTTGTAGGCCACGGAACAAACTGCGCGAAAAAAAAAGAAACGTCGCTATAGCTAATTTTTTTTTTGCCCATTTATGTGCACTTTTGCTTTGATTTTGAGTAGGAGACCCTTGACGATATGACGGTGAGCCGTTTTTTCGGGCTTTTTGCCGAAAATATCATTCGACTGTCTCAAATATTTCCTGTTGTAGGCCACGGAACGAAAACTGCGCAGAAAAACAGAAAACGTCGATATGGCTAATTTTTTGCCAATTTATGTGCACTTTTGCCTTGATTTTGAGTAGGAGACCCTTGACGATATGACGGTGAGCCGTTTTTTCGGGCTTTTTGCCGAAAATCTCATTCGAATGTCTCAAATATTTCCTGTTGTAGGCCACGGAACAAAAACTGCGCAAAAAAAAAAGAAACGTCGCTATAGCTAATTTTTTTTTGCCAATTTATGTGCACTTTTGCCTTGATTTTGAGTAGGAGACCCTTGACGATATGACGGTGAGCCGTTTTTTTTCGGGCTTTTTGCCGAAAATCTCATTCGAATGTCTCAAATATTTCCTGTTGTAGGCCACGGAACGTAACGCAAAAAAGAGAAAAACGTCGCTATAGCTAATTTTTTTGCCAATTTATGTGCACTTTTGCCTTGATTTTGAGTAGGAGACCCTTGACGATATGACGGTGAGCCGTTTTTTCGGGCTTTTTGCCGAAAATCTCATTCGAATGTCTCAAATATTTCCTGTTGTAGGCCACGGAACAAAAACTGCGCAAAAAAAGAGAAACGTCGCTATAGCTAATTTTTTGCCAATTTATGTGCACTTTTGCCTTGATTTTGAGTAGGAGACCCTTGACGATATGACGGTGAGCCGTTTTTTTCGGGCTTTTTGCCGAAAATCTCATTCGAATGTCTCAAATATTTCCTGTTGTAGGCCACGGAACGAAAAAATCTCGCGAAAAAAAAAAAACGTCGCTATAGCTAATTTTTTGCCAATTTTTGCCATTTATGTGCACTTTTGCTTTGATTTTGAGTAGGAGACCCTTGACGATATGACGGTGAGCCGTTTTTTTTCGGCTTTTTGCAAATCTCATTCGAATGTCTCAAATATTTCCTGTTGTAGGCCACGGAACAAAAACTGCGCGAAAAAAGAGAAACGTCGCTATAGCTAATTTTTTGCCAATTTATGTGCACTTTTGCCTTGATTTTGAGTAGGAGACCCTTGACGATATGACGGTGAGCCGTTTTTTCGGGCTTTTTGCCGAAAATCTCATTCGAATGTCTCAAATATTTCCTGTTGTAGGCCACGGAACAGAAACTGCGCGGAAAAACCGAGAAACGTCATTTTAGCTAATTTTTTGCCAATTTATGTGCACTTTTGCCTTGATTTTGAGTAGGAGACCCTTGACGATATGACGGTGAGCCATTCGTTTTTATTTCCTGTTGTAGGCCACGCTTTTTAGCTAATTTTTTGCCAATTTATGTGCACTTTTGCCTTGATTTTGAGTAGGAGACCCTTGACGATATGACGGTGAGCCGTTTTTTCGGGCTTTTTGCCGAAAATCTCATTCGAATGTCTCAAATATTTCCTGTTGTAGGCCACGGAACAAAACTGCGCGAAAAAAAAGAGAAACGTCGCTATAGCTAATTTTTTTGCAATTTATGTGCACTTTTGCCTTGATTTTGAGTAGGAGACCCTTGACGATATGACGGTGAGCCGTTTTTTTTCGGGCTTTTTGCCGAAAATCTCATTCGAATGTCTCAAATATTTCCTGTTGTAGGCCACGGAACAAAACTGCGCAAAAAACGAGAGAAAACGTCGCTATAGCTAATTTTTTGCCAATTTATGTGCACTTTTGCCTTGATTTTGAGTAGGAGACCCTTGACGATATGACGGTGAGCCGTTTTTTTTCGGGCTTTTTGCCGAAAATCTCATTCGAATGTCTCAAATATTTCCTGTTGTAGGCCACGGAACGAAAAACTGCGCAGAAAAAAAGAAAACGTCGCTATAGCTAATTTTTTGCCAATTTATGTGCACTTTTGCCTTGATTTTGAGTAGGAGACCCTTGACGATATGACGGTGAGCCGTTTTTTCGGGCTTTTTGCCGAAAATCTCATTCGAATGTCTCAAATATTTCCTGTTGTAGGCCACGGAACGAAAAACTGCTCGAAAAAAAAACAGAAACGTCGCTATAGCTAATTTTTTGCCAATTTATGTGCACTTTTGCCTTGATTTTGAGTAGGAGACCCTTGACGATATGACGGTGAGCCGTTTTTTCGGGCTTTTTGCCGAAAATCTCATTCGAATGTCTCAAATATTTCCTGTTGTAGGCCACGGAACAAAAAAATCTGCGCAAATATTTCCTGAAAAAAAAAAAAAACGTCGCTATAGCTAATTTTTTTTTGCCAATTTATGTGCACTTTTGCCTTGATTTTGAGTAGGAGACCCTTGACGATATGACGGTGAGCCGTTTTTTCGGGCTTTTTGCCGAAAATCTCATTCGAATGTCTCAAATATTTCCTGTTGTAGGCCACGGAACGAAAACTGCGCGCAAAAAAAAAGAGAAACGTCGCTATAGCTAATTTTTTGCCAATTTATGTGCACTTTTGCCTTGATTTTGAGTAGGAGACCCTTGACGATATGACGGTGAGCCGTTTTTTTTCGGGCTTTTTGCCGAAAATCTCATTCGAATGTCTCAAATATTTCCTGTTGTAGGCCACGGAACAAAACTGCGAAAAAAAAAAGAAACGTCGCTATAGCTAATTTTTTGCCAATTTATGTGCACTTTTGCCTTGATTTTGAGTAGGAGACCCTTGACGATATGACGGTGAGCCGTTTTTTCGGGCTTTTTGCCGAAAATCTCATTCGAATGTCTCAAATATTTCCTGTTGTAGGCCACGGAACAGAAACTGCGCGGAAAAACAGAGAAACGTCGCTATAGCTAATTTTTTGCCAATTTGTGCACTTTTGCCTTGATTTTGAGTAGGAGACCCTTGACGATATGACGGTGAGCCGTTTTTTCGGGCTTTTTGCCGAAAATCTCATTCGAATGTCTCAAATATTTCCTGTTGTAGGCCACGGAACGAAAACTGCGAAAAAAAAAAACGAGAAACGTCGCTATAGCTAATTTTTTGCCAATTTATGTGCACTTTTGCCTTGATTTTGAGTAGGAGACCCTTGACGATATGACGGTGAGCCGTTTTTTTCGGGCTTTTTGCCGAAAATCTCATTCGAATGTCTCAAATATTTCCTGTGCACTTTTGCCTTGTAGGCCACGGAACAAAACCGCGGGCTTTTTGCCGAAAATCTCATTCGAATGTTTCAAATATTTCCTGTTGTAGGCCAAAAAAACGAAAAAAGAAAAACGTCGCTATAGCTAATTTTTGCCAATTTATGTGCACTTTTGCCTTGATTTTGAGTAGGAGACCCTTGACGATATGACGGTGAGCCGTTTTTTTCGGGCTTTTTGCCGAAAATCTCATTCGAATGTCTCAAATATTTCCTGTTGTAGGCCACGGAACGAAAACTGCGCAGAAAAACAGAGAAACGTCGCTATAGCTAATTTTTTTGCCAATTTATGTGCACTTTTGCCTTGATTTTGAGTAGGAGACCCTTGACGATATGACGGTGAGCCGTTTTTTCGGGCTTTTTGCCGAAAATCTCATTCGAATGTCTCAAATATTTCCTGTTGTAGGCCACGCCACGGAAAAAAACTGCGCAGAAAAAAAAGAAAACGTCGCTATAGCTAATTTTTTGCCAATTTATGTGCACTTTTGCCTTGATTTTGAGTAGGAGACCCTTGACGATATGACGGTGAGCCGTTTTTTCGGGCTTTTTGCCGAAAATCTCATTCGAATGTCTCAAATATTTCCTGTTGTAGGCCACGGAACGAAAACTGCGCGAAAAAAAAAGAGAAAACGTCGCTATAGCTAATTTTTTGCCAATTTATGTGCACTTTTGCCTTGATTTTGAGTAGGAGACCCTTGACGATATGACGGTGAGCCGTTTTTTCGGGCTTTTTGCCGAAAATCTCATTCGAATGTCTCAAATATTTCCTGTTGTAGGCCACGGAACAAAAACTGCGCAAAAAAAAGAGAAAAACGTCGCTATAGCTAATTTTTTGCCAATTTATGTGCACTTTTGCCTTGATTTTGAGTAGGAGACCCTTGACGATATGACGGTGAGCCGTTTTTTCGGGCTTTTTTTGCCGAAAATCTCATTCGAAAATTTCCCTTGACGATTGAGCCATTTTTTTGAATTCGAATTGTCTCATTCGTCTCAATTTCCTGTTGTAGGCCACGGAACGAAACGCGCGAAAAAAAAAAGAAACGTCGCTATAGCTAATTTTTTGCCAATTTATGTGCACTTTTGCCTTGATTTTGAGTAGGAGACCCTTGACGATATGACGGTGAGCTTTTTTTTCGGGCTTTTTGCCGAAAATCTCATTCGAATGTCTCAAATATTTCCTGTTGTAGGCCACGGAACAGAAACTGCTCAGAAAAATAGAGAAACGTTGCTATAGCTAATTTTTGGGCACTTTACGTGCACTTTTGCCTTGATTTTGAGTAGGAGACCCTTGACGATATGACGGTGAGCCGTTTTTTCGGGCTTTTTGCCGAAAATCTCATTCGAATGTCTCAAATATTTCCTGTTGTAGGCCACGGAACGAAAACTGCGCAAAAAAAAAGAAAAACGCTATAGCTAATTTTTTGCCAATTTATGTGCACTTTTTTGCCTTGATTTTGAGTAGGAGACCCTTGACGATATGACGGTGAGCCGTTTTTTCGGGCTTTTTTGCGAAAATCTCATTCGAATGTCTCAAATATTTCCTGTTGTAGGCCACGGAACAGAAACTGCGCAGAAAAACAGAAAAACGTCGCTATAGCTAATTTTTTGCCAATTTATGTGCACTTTTGCCTTGATTTTGAGTAGGAGACCCTTGACGATATGACGGTGAGCCGTTTTTTCGGGCTTTTTGCCGAAAATCTCATTCGAATGTCTCAAATATTTCCTGTTGTAGGCCACGGAACAGAAACTGCGCAGAAAAACAAAGAAACGTCGCTATAGCTAATTTTTTGCCAATTTATGTGCACTTTTGCCTTGATTTTGAGTAGGAGACCCTTGACGATATGACGGTGAGCCGTTTTTTCGGGCTTTTTGCCGAAAATCTCATTCGAATGTCTCAAATATTTCCTGTTGTAGGCCACGGAACGAAAACTGCGCGAAAAAAAAGAAACGTCGCTATAGCTAATTTTTTGCCAATTTATGTGCACTTTTGCCTTGATTTTGAGTAGGAGACCCTTGACGATATGACGGTGAGCCGTTTTTTCGGGCTTTTTGCCGAAAATCTCATTCTACTGTCTCAAATATTTCCTGTTGTAGGGCCACGGAACGAAAACTGCTGCGCAAAAAAAAAAAGAAAACGTCGCTATAGCTAATTTTTGCCAATTTATGTGCACTTTTGCCTTGATTTTGAGTAGGAGACCCTTGACGATATGACGGTGAGCCGTTTTTTCGGGCTTTTTGCCGAAAATCTCATTCGAATGTCTCAAATATTTCCTGTTGTAGGCCACGGAACGAAAAAAACCGCGAAAAAAGAGAAACGTCGCTATAGCTAATTTTTCAAATATTTTTTTTTATAGCAATTTTTTGCCAATTTATGTGCACTTTTGCCTTGATTTTGAGTAGGAGACCCTTGACGATATGACGGTGAGCCGTTTTTTCGGGCTTTTTGCCGAAAATCTCATTCGAATGTCTCAAATATTTCCTGTTGTAGGCCACGGAACGAAAAACTGCGCGAAAAAAAAAAGAGAAACGTCGCTATAGCTAATTTTTTTTGCCAATTTATGTGCACTTTTGCCTTGATTTTGAGTAGGAGACCCTTGACGATATGACGGTGAGCCGTTTTTTCGGGCTTTTTGCCGAAAATCTC
The DNA here is from genome assembly GCA_014182585.1 of Eucalyptus coolabah. NCBI lineage: Eukaryota > Viridiplantae > Streptophyta > Magnoliopsida > Myrtales > Myrtaceae > Eucalyptus > Eucalyptus coolabah. The sequence continues at coordinate 46,871 of CM024626.1, forward strand.
ATTCGAATGTCTCAAATATTTCCTTGTAGGCCACGGAACAGAAACTGCGCAGAAAAAAAAAAAGAAAACGTCGCTATAGCTAATTTTTTGCCAATTTATGTGCACTTTTGCCTTGATTTTGAGTAGGAGACCCTTGACGATATGACGGTGAGCCGTTTTTTTTTTTTTCGCTTTTTGCCGAAAATCTCATTCGAATGTCTCAAATATTTCCTGTTGTAGGCCACGGAACGAAAAACTGCGCGAAAAAAAGAAAAACGTCGCTATAGCTAATTTTTTGCCAATTTATTTGCAATTTATGTGCACTTTTGCCTTGATTTTGAGTAGGAGACCCTTGACGATATGACGGTGAGCCGTTTTTTCGGGCTTTTTGCCGAAAATCTCATTTGAATGTCTCAAATATTTCCTGTTGTAGGCCACGGAACGTAAAACTGCGAAAAAAAAAAACGTCGCTATAGCTAATTTTTTTTTTGCCAATTTATGTGCACTTTTGCCTTGATTTTGAGTAGGAGACCCTTGACGATATGACGGTGAGCCGTTTTTTCGGGCTTTTTGCCGAAAATCTCATTCGAATGTCTCAAATATTTCCTGTTGTAGGCCACGGAACAAAAAACGCTGCGAAAAAAAACAGAGAAACGTCGCTATAGCTAATTTTTTGCCAATTTATGTGCACTTTTGCCTTGATTTTGAGTAGGAGACCCTTGACGATATGACGGTGAGCCGTTTTTTTTGCTTTTTGCCGAAAATCTCATTCGAATGTCTCAAATATTTCCTGTTGTAGGCCACGGAACAAAAACTGCGCAGAAAAAAAGAGAAACGTCGCTATAGCTAATTTTTTTTTTGCCAATTTATGTGCACTTTTGCCTTGATTTTGAGTAGGAGACCCTTGACGATATGACGGTGAGCCGTTTTTTTTTTTCGCTTTTTGCCGAAAATCTCATTCGAATGTCTCAAATATTTCCTGTTGTAGGCCACGGAACAAAACTGCGCGAAAAAAAGAGAAAACGTCGCTATAGCTAATTTTTTGCCAATTTATGTGCACTTTTGCCTTGATTTTGAGTAGGAGACCCTTGACGATATGACGGTGAGCCGTTTTTTCGGGCTTTTTGCCGAAAATCTCATTCGAATGTCTCAAATATTTCCTATTGTAGGCCACGGAACGAAAACTGCGATGAAAAAGAGAGGAACGTCGCTATAGCTAATTTTTTGCCAATTTATGTGCACTTTTGCCTTGATTTTGAGTAGGAGACCCTTGACGATATGACGGTGAGCCGTTTTTTTTCGGGCTTTTTGCCGAAAATCTCATTCGAATGTCTCAAATATTTCCTGTTGTAGGCCACGGAACGAAAACTAAACGCGCGAGAAAAAAAAACAGAAAACGTCGCTATAGCTAATTTTTTTTTGCCAATTTATGTGCACTTTTGCCTTGATTTTGAGTAGGAGACCCTTGACGATATGACGGTGAGCCGTTTTTTTCGGGCTTTTTGCCGAAAATCTCATTCGAATGTCTCAAATATTTCCTTTGTAGGCCACGGAACAAAAACTTCTTTGAAAAAAACAAAAAATCGCATTTTTTTTGCCAAATTTATGTTTACTTTTGCACTTTTGCCTTGATTTTGAGTAGGACCCTTGACGATATGACGGTGAGCCGTTTTTTTTTTTCGGGCTTTTTGCCGAAAATCTCATTCGAATGTCTCAAATATTTCCTGTTGTAGGCCACGGAACGAAAACGCGAAAAAAAAAGAAAAAAGTCGCTATAGCTAATTTTTTTTTGCCAATTTATGTGCACTTTTGCCTTGATTTTGAGTAGGAGACCCTTGACGATATGACGGTGAGCCGTTTTTTCGGGCTTTTTGCCGAAAATCTCATTCGAATGTCTCAAATATTTCCTGTTGTAGGCCACGGAACAAAAAACTGCGCAGAAAAAAAAAGAGAAACGTCGCTATAGCTAATTTTTTGCCAATTTATGTGCACTTTTGCCTTGATTTTGAGTAGGAGACCCTTGACGATATGACGGTGAGCCGTTTTTTCGGGCTTTTTGCCGAAAATCTCATTCGAATGTCTCAAATATTTCCTGTTGTAGGCCACGGAACAAAACTGCGCAGAAAAAAGAGAAACGTCGCTATAGCTAATTTTTTGCCAATTTATGTGCACTTTTGCCTTGATTTTGAGTAGGAGACCCTTGACGATATGACGGTGAGCCGTTTTTTCGGGCTTTTTGCCGAAAATCTCATTCGAATGTCTCAAATATTTCCTGTTGTAGGCCACGGAAACAAAAACTGCGCGCAAAAAAAGAAACGTCGCTATAGCTAATTTTTTGCCAATTTATGTGCACTTTTGCCTTGATTTTGAGTAGGAGACCCTTGACGATATGACGGTGAGCCGTTTTTTCGGGCTTTTTGCCGAAAATCTCATTCGAATGTCTCAAATATTTCCTGTTGTAGGCCACGGAACGAATTTTTCACGTAGGCCACGCGCGAAAAAAAAACAAATAGCTAATTTTTGCCAATTTATGTGCACTTTGATTTTGCCTTGATTTTGAGTAGAGACCCTTGACGATATGACGGTGAGCCGTTTTTTTCGGGCTTTTTGCCGAAAATCTCATTCGAATGTCTCAAATATTTCCTGTTGTAGGCCACGGAACAAAAACTGCGCAAAAAAAAGAGAAAAACGTCGCTATAGCTAATTTTTTGCCAATTTATGTGCACTTTTGCCTTGATTTTGAGTAGGAGACCCTTGACGATATGACGGTGAGCCGTTTTTTCGGGCTTTTTGCCGAAAATCTCATTCGAATGTCTCAAATATTTCCTGTTGTAGGCCACGGAACAAAAACTGCGCGCAAAAAAAAGAGAAAACGTCGCTATAGCTAATTTTTTTGCCAATTTATGTGCACTTTTGCCTTGATTTTGAGTAGGAGACCCTTGACGATATGACGGTGAGCCGTTTTTTTTCGGGCTTTTTGCCGAAAATCTCATTCGAATGTCTCAAATATTTCCTGTTGTAGGCCACGGAACAAAAACTGCGCAAAAAAAAGAAAAGTCGCTATAGCTAATTTTTTGCCAATTTATGTGCACTTTTGCCTTGATTTTGAGTAGGAGACCCTTGACGATATGACGGTGAGCCGTTTTTTTCGGGCTTTTTGCCGAAAATCTCATTCGAATGTCTCAAATATTTCCTGTTGTAGGCCACGGAACAAAAACTGCGCGCGAAAAAAAGAGAAACGTCGCTATAGCTAATTTTTTGCCAATTTATGTGCACTTTTGCCTTGATTTTGAGTAGGAGACCCTTGACGATATGACGGTGAGCCGTTTTTTCGGGCTTTTTGCCGAAAATCTCATTCGAATGTCTCAAATATTTCCTTTATTTGTAGGCCACGGAACAACGAAACTGCGCGCTCATTCGAAAAAAAAAAAAAAACAAAAAAACGTCGCTATAGCTAATTTTTTGCCAATTTATGTGCACTTTTGCCTTCATTTTGAGTAGGAGACACTTGACGATATGACGGTGAGCCGTTTTTTCGGTTTTTCTGCCGAAAATCTCATTCGAATGTTTCAAATATTTCCTGTTGTAGGCCACGGAATAGAAACTGCGCAGAAAAAAAGAAAAAACGTCGCTATAGCTAATTTTTTGCCAATTTATGTGCACTTTTGCCTTGATTTTGAGTAGGAGACCCTTGACGATATGACGGTGAGCCGTTTTTTTTTCGGGCTTTTTGCCGAAAATCTCATTCGAATGTCTCAAATATTTCCTGTTGTAGGCCACGGAACAAAACTGCGCAAAAAAAAAAAAACGTCGCTATAGCTAATTTTTTGCCAATTTATGTGCACTTTTGCCTTGATTTTGAGTAGGAGACCCTTGACGATATGACGGTGAGCCGTTTTTTCGGGCTTTTTGCCGAAAATCTCATTCGAATATTTCAAATATTTCCTGTTGTAGGCCACGGAACAGAAACTGCGCAGAAAAACATTGAAACGTGGCTATAAGTAATTTTTTAGCCAATTTATGTGCACTTTTGCCTTTATTTTGAGTAGGAGACCCTTGACGATATGACGGTGAGCCGTTTTTTTTTTTTTTTGCCGAAAATCTCATTCGAATGTCTCAAATATTTCCTGTTGTAGGCCACGGAACGAAACTCTGCGCAAAAAAAAGAAAAAAAAACGAGTCGCTATAGCTAATTTTTTGCCAATTTATGTGCACTTTTGCCTTGATTTTGAGTAGGAGACCCTTGACGATATGACGGTGAGCCGTTTTTTCGGCTTTTTGCCGAAAATCTCATTCGAATGTCTCAAATATTTCCTGTTGTAGGCCACGGAACAAAAACTGCGCAGAAAAACAGAGCAACGTCGCTATAGCTAATTTTTTGCCAATTTATGTGCACTTTTGCCTTGATTTTGAGTAGGAGACCCTTGACGATATGACGGTGAGCCATTTTTTCGGGCTTTCTGCCGAATATCTCATTCGAATGTCTCAAATATTTCCTATTGTAGGCCTCGGAACGAAAACTGCGATGAAAAAGAGAGGAACGTCGCTATAGCTAATTTTTTGCAAATTTATGTGCACTTTTGCCTTGATTTTGAGTAGGAGACCCTTGACGATATGACGGTGAGCCGTTTTTTCGGGCTTTTTGCCGAAAATCTCATTCGAATGTTTCAAATATTTCCTGTTGTAGGCCACGGAACAAAAACTGCGCAGAAAAAAAGAAAAAACGTCGTCGCTATAGCTAATTTTTTTTGCCAATTTATGTGCACTTTTGCCTTGATTTTGAGTAGGAGACCCTTGACGATATGACGGTGAGCCGTTTTTTTTCGGGCTTTTTGCCGAAAATCTCATTCGAATGTCTCAAATATTTCCTTTGTAGGCCAACGAAACTGCGCGAAAAAAAAGAAAAAACGTCGCTATAGCTAATTTTTTGCCAATTTATGTGCACTTTTGCCTTGATTTTGAGTAGGAGACCCTTGACGATATGACGGTGAGCCGTTTTTTCGGGCTTTTTGCCGAAAATCTCATTCGAATGTCTCAAATATTTCCTGTGGTAGGCCACGGAACAAAAACTAAACGCGCAAAAAAAAGAAAACGTCGCTATAGCTAATTTTTTGCCAATTTATGTGCACTTTTGCCTTGATTTTGAGTAGGAGACCCTTGACGATATGACGGTGAGCCGTTTTTTCGGGCTTTTTGCCGAAAATCTCATTCGAATGTCTCAAATATTTCCTGTTGTAGGCCACGGAACGAAAAATTTCTGCGCAGAAAAAAAAAAAAAAGAAAACGTCGCTATAGCTAATTTTTTGCCAATTTATGTGCACTTTTGCCTTGATTTTGAGTAGGAGACCCTTGACGATATGACGGTGAGCCGTTTTTTCGGGCTTTTTGCCGAAAATCTCATTCGAATGTCTCAAATATTTCCTGTTGTAGGCCACGGAACAAAAACTGCGCAGAAAAATAGAGAAACGTCGCTATAGCTAATTTTTGCCAATTTATGTGCACTTTTGCCTTGATTTTGAGTAGGAGACCCTTGACGATATGACGGTGAGCCGTTTTTTCGGGCTTTTTGCCGAAAATCTCATTCGAATGTCTCAAATATTTCCTGTTGTAGGCCACGGAACGAAAACTGCGCGCAAAAAAAAGAAAAACGTCGCTATAGCTAATTTTTTGCCAATTTATGTGCACTTTTGCCTTGATTTTGAGTAGGAGACCCTTGACGATATGACGGTGAGCCGTTTTTTTTCGGCTTTTTGCCGAAAATTCATTCGAATGTCTCAAATATTTCTGTTGTAGGCCACGGAACAAAAACTTTTTTATAGCTTTTTTTTGCCAATTTATGTGCACTTTTGCCTTGATTTTGAGTAGGAGACCCTTGACGATATGACGGTGAGCCATTTTTTCGGGCTTTCTGCCGAATATCTCATTCGAATGTCTCAAATATTTCCTATTGTAGGCCACGGAACAAATAGCTAAAAAAAAAGAGAAACGTCGCTATAGCTAATTTTTTTGCCAATTTATGTGCACTTTTGCCTTGATTTTGAGTAGGAGACCCTTGACGATATGACGGTGAGCCGTTTTTTCGGGCTTTTTGCCGAAAATCTCATTCGAATGTCTCAAATATTTCCTGTTGTAGGCCACGGAACAAAAATGCGCAAAAAAAAAAAACGTCGCTATAGCTAATTTTTTGCCAATTTATGTGCACTTTTGCCTTGATTTTGAGTAGGAGACCCTTGACGATATGACGGTGAGCCGTTTTTTCGGCTTTTTGCCGAAAATCTCATTCGAATGTCTCAAATATTTCCTGTTGTAGGCCACGGAACGAAACTGCGCAGAAAAAAAAGAAAACGTCGCTATAGCTAATTTTTTGCCAATTTATGTGCACTTTTGCCTTGATTTTGAGTAGGAGACCCTTGACGATATGACGGTGAGCCGTTTTTTTTCGGGCTTTTTGCCGAAAATCTCATTCGAATGTCTCAAATATTTCCTTTGTAGGCCACGGAACAAAAACTGCGCAGAAAAAAAAAAAACGTCGATATGGCTAATTTTTTGCCCATTTATGTGCACTTTTGCTTTGATTTTGTGTGGGAGACCCTTGACAATATGACGGTGAGCCGTTTTTTCGGGCTTTTTTCCGAAAATATCATTCGACTGTCTCAAATATTTCCTGTTGTAGGCCACGGAACGAAAACTGCGCAGAAAAAAAAGAAAACGTCGCTATAGCTAATTTTTTGCCAATTTATTTATGCACTTTTGCCTTGATTTTGAGTAGGAGACCCTTGACGATATGACGGTGAGCCGTTTTTTTTTCTTTTTTTGCCGAAAATCTCATTCGAATGTCTCAAATATTTCCTGTTGTAGGCCACGGAACGAAAACTTGCGAGAAAAAAAGAAACGTCGCTATAGCTAATTTTTTGCCAATTTATGTGCACTTTTTTGCCTTGATTTTGAGTAGGAGACCCTTGACGATATGACGGTGAGCCGTTTTTTTTCGGGCTTTTTGCCGAAAATCTCATTCGAATGTCTCAAATATTTCCTGTTGTAGGCCACGGAACGAAAACTGCGCAAAAAAAACGAGAAAAACGTCGCTATAGCTAATTTTTTGCCAATTTATGTGCACTTTTGCCTTGATTTTGAGTAGGAGACCCTTGACGATATGACGGTGAGCCGTTTTTTTTTCGGGCTTTTTGCCGAAAATCTCATTCGAATGTCTCAAATATTTCCTGTTGTAGGCCACGGAACGAAAACTGCTGCGCAGAAAAAAAAGAAAACGTCGCTATAGCTAATTTTTTGCCAATTTATGTGCACTTTTGCCTTGATTTTGAGTAGGAGACCCTTGACGATATGACGGTGAGCCGTTTTTTCGGGCTTTTTGCCGAAAATCTCATTCGAATGTCTCAAATATTTCCTGTTGTAGGCCACGGAACAAAAACTGCGCAGAAAAAAAAGAGAAACGTCGCTATAGCTAATTTTTTTTGCCAATTTATGTGCACTTTTGCCTTGATTTTGAGTAGGAGACCCTTGACGATATGACGGTGAGCCGTTTTTTCGGGCTTTTTGCCGAAAATCTCATTCGAATGTCTCAAATATTTCCTGTTGTAGGCCACGGAACAAAAACTGCGCAAAAAAACAGAGAAACGTCGCTATATAGCTAATTTTTTTTCCAATTTATGTGCACTTTTGCCTTGATTTTGAGTAGGAGACCCTTGACGATATGACGGTGAGCCGTTTTTTTTCGGGCTTTTTGCCGAAAATCTCATTCGAATGTCTCAAATATTTCCTTTGTAGGCCACGGAACAAAACTGCGAAAAAAAAAAGAGAAACGTCGCTATAGCTAATTTTTTGCCAATTTATGTGCACTTTTGCCTTGATTTTGAGTAGGAGACCCTTGACGATATGACGGTGAGCCGTTTTTTTTTCGGGCTTTTTGCCGAAAATCTCATTCGAATGTCTCAAATATTTCCTGTTGTAGGCCACGGAAAATCGAAAAAACTGCGAAAAAAAAGAGAAAAAACAAAACGTCTATAGCTAATTTTTTTGCCAATTTATGTGCACTTTTGCCTTGATTTTGAGTAGGAGACCCTTGACGATATGACGGTGAGCCGTTTTTTTTCGGCTTTTTTTGCCGAAAATCTCATTCGAATGTCTCAAATATTTCCTGTTGTAGGCCACGGAACGAAAAAACTGCGCAGAAAAAAAGAGAAAACGTCGCTATAGCTAATTTTTTGCCAATTTATGTGCACTTTTGCCTTGATTTTGAGTAGGAGACCCTTGACGATATGACGGTGAGCCGTTTTTTCGGGCTTTTTGCCGAAAATCTCATTCGAATGTCTCAAATATTTCCTGTTGTAGGCCACGGAACAAAAATCTTTGGAAAAAAAAAAACGTCGCTAATTTTTTGCCAAATGTGCACTTTTGCCTTGATTTTGAGTAGGAGACCCTTGACGATATGACGGTGAGCCGTTTTTTCGGGCTTTTGACGAAAATTTCATTCAAATGTTTCAAATATTTCCTGTTGTAATTTTTTGCCAATTTAGCTAATTTTTTGCCAATTTATGTGCACTTTTGCCTTGATTTTGAGTAGGAGACCCTTGACGATATGACGGTGAGCCGTTTTTTCGGGCTTTTTGCCGAAAATCTCATTCGAATGTCTCAAATATTTCCTGTTGTAGGCCACCCACGGAACAAAACTGCGAAAAAAAAGAGAAACGTCGCTATGGCTAATTTCTTGCCAATTTATGTGCACTTTTGCCTTGATTTTTAGTAGGAGACCCTTGACGATATGACGGTGAGCCGTTTTTTCGGGCTTTTTGCCGAAAATCTCATTCGAATGTCTCAAATATTTCCTATTGTAGGCCACGGAACAGAAACTGCGCAGAAAAAAGAGAAAACGTCGCTATAGCTAATTTTTTTGCCAATTTATGTGCACTTTTGCCTTGATTTTGAGTAGGAGACCCTTGACGATATGACGGTGAGCCGTTTTTTCGGGCTTTTTGCCGAAAATCTCATTCGAATGTCTCAAATATTTCCTGTTGTAGGCCACGGAACGAAAAAAAAAAACGTCGAAAAAAAAGAAACGTCGCTATAGCTAATTTTTTGCCAATTTATGTGCACTTTTGCCTTGATTTTGAGTAGGAGACCCTTGACGATATGATTTTGAGTAGGAGACCCTTGAGCCGACGGTGAGCCGTTTTTTTCGGGCTTTTTGCCGAAAATCTCATTCGAATGTCTCAAATATTTCCTGTTGTAGGCCACGGAACGAAAACTGCGCGCGAAAAAAAGAGAAACGTCGCTATAGCTAATTTTTTTTATGCCAATTTATGTGCACTTTTGCCTTGATTTTGAGTAGGAGACCCATGACGATATGACGGTGAGCCGTTTTTTCGGGCTTTTTGCTTTTTGCGAAAATCTCATTCGAATGTCTCAAATATTTCCTGTTGTAGGCCACGGAACGAAACTGCGCGAAAAAAAAAACAGAGAAACGTCGCTATAGCTAATTTTTTTTTTTGCCAATTTATGTGCACTTTTGCCTTGATTTTGAGTAGGAGACCCTTGACGATATGACGGTGAGCCGTTTTTTTTCGGGCTTTTTGCCGAAAATCTCATTCGAATGTCTCAAATATTTCCTGTTGTAGGCCACGGAACGAAAACTGCGCGCAGAAAAAAGAGAAAACGTCGCTATAGCTAATTTTTTTGCCAATTTATGTGCACTTTTGCCTTGATTTTGAGTAGGAGACCCTTGACGATATGACGGTGAGCCGTTTTTTTCGGGCTTTTTGCCGAAAATCTCATTCGAATGTCTCTCAAATATTTCCTGTTGTAGGCCACGGAACAAAACTGCGAAAAAAAAGAAAAACGTCGCTATAGCTAATTTTTTTTTTTGCAATTTATGTGCACTTTTGCCTTGATTTTGAGTAGGAGACCCTTGACGATATGACGGTGAGCCGTTTTTTCGGGCTTTTTGCCGAAAATCTCATTCGAATGTCTCAAATATTTCCTGTTGTAGGCCACGGAACAAAAACTGCTGCGCAAAAAAAAACAGAGAAACGTCGCTATAGCTAATTTTTTGCCAATTTATGTGCACTTTTGCCTTGATTTTGAGTAGGAGACCCTTGACGATATGACGGTGAGCCGTTTTTTTTCGGGCTTTTTTTTTGCCGAAAATCTCATTCGAATGTCTCAAATATTTCCTGTTGTAGGCCACGGAACGAAACTTTCCTGCGCAGAAAAAAAAAAAAAAAAAACGTCGCTATAGCTAATTTTTTTTTTGCCAATTTATGTGCACTTTTGCCTTGATTTTGAGTAGGAGACCCTTGACGATATGACTGAGCCGTTTTTTCGGGCTTTTTGCCGAAAATCTCATTCGAATGTCTCAAATATTTCCTGTTGTAGGCCACGGAACGAAAACTGCGCAGAAAAAAAAAAAACGTCGCTATAGCTAATTTTTTTGCCAATTTATGTGCACTTTTGCCTTGATTTTGAGTAGGAGACCCTTGACGATATGACGGTGAGCCGTTTTTTTTCGGGCTTTTTGCCGAAAATCTCATTCGAATGTCTCAAATATTTCCTTGTAGGCCACGGAACAAAAAACTGCGCAGAAAAAAAAAGAGAAACGTCGCTATAGCTAATTTTTTGCCAATTTATGTGCACTTTTGCCTTGATTTTGAGTAGGAGACCCTTGACGATATGACGGTGAGCCGTTTTTTTTCGGGCTTTTTGCCGAAAATCTCATTCGAATGTCTCAAATATTTCCTGTTGTAGGCCACGGAACAAAAACTGCGCGAAAAAAAAAAAGAAACGTCGCTATAGCTAATTTTTTTTTTGCAATTTATGTGCACTTTTGCCTTGATTTTGAGTGGGAGACCCTTGACGATATGACGGAGCCGTTTTTTTCGGGCTTTTTGCCGAAAATCTCATTCGAATGTCTCAAATATTTCCTGTTGTAGGCCACGGAACGAAAAACTGCGCGAAAAAAAAGAGAAACGTCGCTATAGCTAATTTTTTGCCAATTTATGTGCACTTTTGCCTTGATTTTGAGTAGGAGACCCTTGACGATATGACGGTGAGCCGTTTTTTTTCGGGCTTTTTGCCGAAAATCTCATTCGAATGTCTCAAATATTTCCTGTTGTAGGCCACGGAACAAAACTGCAAATATTTCTAAAAAAAACGAGAAAAAAACGTCGCTATAGCAAATTTTTTGCCAATTTATGTGCACTTTTGCCTTGATTTTGAGTAGGAGACCCTTGACGATATGACGGTGAGCCGTTTTTTCGGGCTTTTTGCCGAAAATCTCATTCGAATGTCTCAAATATTTCCTGTTGTAGGCCCACGGAACAAAAAACTGCGCGAAAAAAAAGAGAAACGTCGCTATAGCTAATTTTTTGCCAATTTATGTGCACTTTTGCCTTGATTTTGAGTAGGAGACCCTTGACGATATGACGGTGAGCCGTTTTTTTCTCATTCGGCTTTTTCCTGCCGAAAAAAAAAGAGAAACGTCTCATTCGAATTTTCTCAAATATTTCCTTTGTAGGCCACGGAGCCGTTTTTTCGGGCTTTTTGCGAAAATCTCATTCGAATGTCTCAAATATTTCCTGTTGTAGGCCACGAAACTAAACCGCGCGAAAAAAAAGAGAAACGTCGCTATAGCTAATTTTTTGCCAATTTATGTGCACTTTTGCCTTGATTTTGAGTAGGAGACCCTTGACGATATGACGGTGAGCCGTTTTTTCGGGCTTTTTGCCGAAAATCTCATTCGAATGTCTCAAATATTTCCTGTTGTAGGCCACGGAACAAAAACTGCGCAAAAAAGAGAAACGTCGCTATAGCTAATTTTTTTTTTGCCAATTTATGTGCACTTTTGCCTTGATTTTGAGTAGGAGACCCTTGACGATATGACGGTGAGCCGTTTTTTTTTCGGGCTTTTTGCCGAAAATCTCATTCGAATGTCTCAAATATTTCCTGTTGGGCCACGGAACGAAAAACTGCGCAGAAAAAAAAGAAACGTCGCTATAGCTAATTTTTTTGCCAATTTATGTGCACTTTTGCCTTGATTTTGAGTAGGAGACCCTTGACGATATGACGGTGAGCCGTTTTTTCGGGCTTTTTGCCGAAAATCTCATTCGAATGTCTCAAATATTTCCTGTTGTAGGCCACGGAACAGAAACTGCGCGAAAAAAAAAGAAAAACGTCGCTATAGCTAATTTTTTGCCAATTTATGTGCACTTTTGCCTTGATTTTGAGTAGGAGACCCTTGACGATATGACGGTGAGCCGTTTTTTCGGGCTTTTTTTTGCGAAAATCTCATTCGAATGTCTCAAATATTTCCTGTTGTAGGCCACGGAACAGAAAACTGCGCAGAAAAAAAGAGAAACGTCGCTATAGCTAATTTTTTTTATGCCAATTTATGTGCACTTTTGCCTTGATTTTGAGTAGGAGACCCTTGACGATATGACGGTGAGCCGTTTTTTTTCGGGCTTTTTGCCGAAAATCTCATTCGAATGTCTCAAATATTTCCTGTTGTAGGCCACGGAACGAAACTGCGCAGAAAAAAAAGAAAACGTCGCTATAGCTAATTTTTTTTTGCAATTTATGTGCACTTTTGCCTTGATTTTGAGTAGGAGACCCTTGACGATATGACGGTGAGCCGTTTTTTCGGGCTTTTTGCCGAAAATCTCATTCGAATGTCTCAAATATTTCCTGTTGTAGGCCACGGAACAAAAACTGCGCGAAAAAAAAAGAAAAACGTCGCTATAGCTAATTTTTTTGCCAATTTATGTGCACTTTTGCCTTGATTTTGAGTAGGAGACCCTTGACGATATGACGGTGAGCCGTTTTTTCGGGCTTTTTTTGCCGAAAATCTCATTCATTAATGTCTCAAATATTTCCTGTTGTAGGCCACGGAACAGAAACTGCGCAGAAAAAAAGAGAAACGTCGCTATAGCTAATTTTTTTTTTTGCCAATATGTGCACTTTTGCCTTGATTTTGAGTAGGAGACCCTTGACGATATGACGGTGAGCCGTTTTTTCGGGCTTTTTGCCGAAAATCTCATTCGAATGTCTCAAATATTTCCTGTTGTAGGCCACGGAACAAAAACTGCTGCGAAAAAAAAGAAACGTCGCTATAGCTAATTTTTTGCCAATTTATGTGCACTTTTGCCTTGATTTTGAGTAGGAGACCCTTGACGATATGACGGTGAGCCGTTTTTTTTTCGGGCTTTTTGCCGAAAATCTCATTCGAATGTCTCAAATATTTCCTGTTGTAGGCCACGGAACAAAACTGCGCAGAAAAAAAAGAGAAACGTCGCTATAGCTAATTTTTTGCCAATTTATGTGCACTTTTGCCTTGATTTTGAGTAGGAGACCCTTGAATATGACGGTGAGCCGTTTTTTTTTTCTCATTCGAATGTCTCAAATATTTCTCCATTCGAAAACGTCTCAAATTTTTTTGCCAATTTATGTGCACTTTTGCCTTGATTTTGAGTAGGAGACCCTTGACGATATGACGGTGAGCCGTTTTTTCGGGCTTTTTGCCGAAAATCTCATTCGAATGTCTCAAATATTTCCTGTTGTAGGCCACGGAACGAAAACTGCGCAAAAAACAGAAAACGTCGCTATAGCTAATTTTTTGCCAATTTATGTGCACTTTTGCCTTGATTTTGAGTAGGAGACCCTTGACGATATGACGGTGAGCCGTTTTTTTTTTCGGGCTTTTTGCCGAAAATCTCATTCGAATGTCTCAAATATTTCCTGTTGTAGGCCACGGAACGAAAAACTGCGCAGAAAAAAGAGAAACGTCGCTATAGCTAATTTTTTGCCAATTTATGTGCACTTTTGCCTTGATTTTGAGTAGGAGACCCTTGACGATATGACGGTGAGCCGTTTTTTCGGGCTTTTTGCCGAAAATCTCATTCGAATGTCTCAAATATTTCCTGTTGTAGGCCACGGAACAAAACCTAAACCGCGCAAAAAAAAGAGAAACGTCGCTATAGCTAATTTTTTGCCAATTTATGTGCACTTTTGCCTTGATTTTGAGTAGGAGACCCTTGACGATATGACGGTGAGCCGTTTTTTTTTTTTTTTGCCGAAAATCTCATTCGAATGTCTCAAATATTTCCTGTTGTAGGCCACGGAACGAAACTGCGCAGAAAAAAAAAGAAAACGTCGCTATAGCTAATTTTTTGCCAATTTATGTGCACTTTTGCCTTGATTTTGAGTAGGGGACCCTTGACGATATGACGGTGAGCCGTTTTTTCGGGCTTTTTGCCGAAAATCTCATTCGAATGTCTCAAATATTTCCTGTTGTAGGCCACGGAACAAAAACTGCGCAAAAAAAAAGAGAAAACGTCGCTATAGCTAATTTTTGCCAATTTATGTGCACTTTTGCCTTGATTTTGAGTAGGAGACCCTTGACGATATGACGGTGAGCCGTTTTTTCGGGCTTTTTGCCGAAAATCTCATTCGAATGTCTCAAATATTTCCTGTTGTAGGCCACGGAACGAAACTGCGCGCGAAAAAAGAGAAACGTCGCTATAGCTAATTTTTTGCCAATTTATGTGCACTTTTGCCTTGATTTTGAGTAGGAGACCCTTGACGATATGACGGTGAGCCGTTTTTTCGGGCTTTTTGCCGAAAATCTCATTCGAATGTCTCAAATATTTCCTGTCGTAGGCCACGGAACAAAAACTTTGCAAAAAAAAAAAAACGAAAACGTCGCTATAGCTAATTTTTTGCCAATTTATGTGCACTTTTGCCTTGATTTTGAGTAGGAGACCCTTGACGATATGACGGTGAGCCGTTTTTTCGGGCTTTTTGCCGAAAATCTCATTCGAATGTCTCAAATATTTCCTGTTGTAGGCCACGGAACAGAAACTGCGCAGAAAAACAGAGAAACGTCGCTATAGCTAATTTTTTCCCAATTTATGTGCACTTTTGCCTTGATTTTGAGTAGGAGACCCTTGACGATATGACGGTGAGCCATTTTTTCGGGCTTTTTTCCGAAAATCTCATTCGAATGTCTCAAATATTTTCTGTTGTAGGCCACGGAACAAACTGCGCAGAAAAAAAAAGAGAAACGTCGCTATAGCTAATTTTTTGCCAATTTATGTGCACTTTTGCCTTGATTTTGAGTAGGAGACCCTTGACGATATGACGGTGAGCCGTTTTTTCGGGCTTTTTGCCGAAAATCTCATTCGAATGTCTCAAATATTTCCTGTTGTAGGCCACGGAACAAAAACTGCGCGAAAAAAAAAAAACGAAACGTCGCTATAGCTAATTTTTTGCCAATTTATGTGCACTTTTGCCTTGATTTTGAGTAGGAGACCCTTGACGATATGACGGTGAGCCGTTTTTTCGGGCTTTTTGCCGAAAATCTCATTCGAATGTCTCAAATATTTCCTTGTTGTAGGCCACGGAACAAAAAAAACTGCGCGAAAAAAAGAGAAACGTCGCTATAGCTAATTTTTTTTTGCCAATTTATGTGCACTTTTGCCTTGATTTTGAGTAGGAGACCCTTGACGATATGACGGTGAGCCGTTTTTTCGGGCTTTTTGCCGAAAATCTCATTCGAATGTCTCAAATATTTCCTGTTGTAGGCCACGGAACAAAAAAACCGCGAAAAAAAAAAAGAAACGTCGCTATAGCTAATTTTTTGCCAATTTATGTGCACTTTTGCCTTGATTTTGAGTAGGAGACCCTTGACGATATGACGGTGAGCCGTTTTTTTTTCGGGCTTTTTGCCGAAAATCTCATTCGAATGTCTCAAATATTTCCTGTTGTAGGCCACGGAAAGCAAAAACTCGAATGCTCAAATATTTCGTTGTAGAAAAAAAAACAAAAACAGAGAAACGTCGCTATAGCTAATTTTTTGCCAATTTATGTGCACTTTTGCCTTGATTTTGAGTAGGAGACCCTTGACGATATGACGGTGAGCCGTTTTTTCGGGCTTTTTGCCGAAAATCTCATTCGAATGTCTCAAATATTTCCTGTTGTAGGCCACGGAACAGAAACTACGCTGAAAAATAGAGAAACGTCGCTATAGCAAATTTTTTGCCAATTTATGTGCACTTTTGCCTTGATTTTGAGTAGGAGACCCTTGACGATATGACGGTGAGCCGTTTTTTCGGGCTTTTTGCCGAAAATCTCATTCGAATGTCTCAAATATTTCCTGTTGTAGGCCACGGAACAAAAACTGCGCAGAAAAAAAGAAAAACGTCGCTATAGCTAATTTTTTTTTTGCCAATTTATGTGCACTTTTGCCTTGATTTTGAGTAGGAGACCCTTGACGATATGACGGTGAGCCGTTTTTTCGGGCTTTTTGCCGAAAATCTCATTCGAATGTCTCAAATATTTCCTGTTGTAGGCCACGGAACGAAAAACTGCGCAGAAAAAAAGAAAAACGCTATATAGCTAATTTTTTGCCAATTTATGTGCACTTTTGCCTTGATTTTGAGTAGGAGACCCTTGACGATATGACGGTGAGCCGTTTTTTCGGGCTTTTTGCCGAAAATCTCATTCGAATGTCTCAAATATTTCCTTTTCCGTAGTAGGCCACGGAACAAAAAATTTATGTGCACTTTTGCCTTGATTTTGAGTAGGAGACCCTTGAAAAAAAAAAATCTCAGAGAAAAAAAACGTCGCTATAGCTAGCTAATTTTTTGCCAATTTATGTGCACTTTTGCCTTGATTTTGAGTAGGAGACCCTTGACGATATGACGGTGAGCCGTTTTTTTTCGGGCTTTTTGCCGAAAATCTCATTCGAATGTCTCAAATATTTCCTGTTGTAGGCCACGGAAACAAAAAACTGCGCAAAAAAAGAAAACGTCGCTATAGCTAATTTTTTGCCAATTTATGTGCACTTTTGCCTTGATTTTGAGTAGGAGACCCTTGACGATATGACGGTGAGCCGTTTTTTCGGGCTTTTTGCCGAAAATCTCATTCGAATGTCTCAAATATTTCCTTTGTAGGCCACGGAACGAAAAACTGCGCGAAAAAAAGAAAACGTCGCTATAGCTAATTTTTTTTTGCCAATTTATGTGCACTTTTGCCTTGATTTTGAGTAGGAGACCCTTGACGATATGACGGTGAGCCGTTTTTTTTTTTTTTTGCCGAAAATCTCATTCGAATGTCTCAAATATTTCCTGTTGTAGGCCACGGAACGAAAACTGCGCAAAAAAAAGAGAAAAACGTCGCTATAGCTAATTTTTTTTGCCAATTTATGTGCACTTTTGCCTTGATTTTGAGTAGGAGACCCTTGACGATATGACGGTGAGCCGTTTTTTCGGGCTTTTTGCCGAAAATCTCATTCGAATGTCTCAAATATTTCCTGTTGTAGGCCACGGAACGAAACTGCGCGCAAAAAAAAGAGAAACGTCGTTATATAGCTAATTTTTTTGCCAATTTATGTGCACTTTTGCCTTGATTTTGAGTAGGAGACCCTTGACGATATGACGGTGAGCCGTTTTTTCGGGCTTTTTTTTTGCCGAAAATCTCATTCGAATGTCTCAAATATTTCCTGTTGTAGGCCACGGAACAAAAACTGCGCAGAAAAAGAGAGGAACGTCGCTATAGCTAATTTTTTGCCAATTTATGTGCACTTTTGCCTTGATTTTGAGTAGGAGACCCTTGACGATATGACGGTGAGCCATTTTTTCGGGCTTTTTGCCGAAAATCTCATTCGAATGTCTCAAATATTTCCTGTTGTAGGCCACGGAACAAAAACTAAACGCCTTGATTTTGAGTAGAAAAAAAAAGAAAAACGTCGCTATAGCTAATTTTTTTTGCCAATTTATGTGCACTTTTGCCTTGATTTTGAGTAGGAGACCCTTGACGATATGACGGTGAGCCGTTTTTTCGGGCTTTTTGCCGAAAATCTCATTCGAATGTCTCAAATATTTCCTGTTGTAGGCCACGGAACAGAAACTGCGCAGAAAAAAAGAGAAACGTCATTATAGCTAATTTTTTGCCAATTTATGTGCACTTTTGCCTTGATTTTGAGTAGGAGACCCTTGACGATATGACGGTGAGCCGTTTTTTCGGGCTTTTTGAAAAATTCTCAAATATTTCGGCCAATGTCTATAGCTAATTTTTTTTTTGCAAATGTGCACTTTTTGATTTTGATTTTGAGTAGGAGACCCTTGACGATATGACGGTGAGCCGTTTTTTCGGGCTTTTTGCCGAAAATCTCATTCGAATGTCTCAAATATTTCCTGTTGTAGGCCAAAAAAAAACCGAGAAAAAAAAGAAAACGTCGCTATAGCTAATTTTTTGCCAATTTATGTGCACTTTTGCCTTGATTTTGAGTAGGAGACCCTTGACGATATGACGGTGAGCCGTTTTTTTTTTTTCGCTTTTTGCCGAAAATCTCATTCGACTGTCTCAAATATTTCCTGTTGTAGGCCACGGAACGAAAACTGCGCAGAAAAACAGAGAAACGTCGATATGGCTAATTTTTTTTTTGCCAATTTATGTGCACTTTTGCCTTGATTTTGAGTAGGAGACCCTTGACGATATGACGGTGAGCCGTTTTTTTTTTTCGGCTTTTTGCCGAAAATCTCATTCGAATGTCTCAAATATTTCCTGTTGTAGGCCACGGAACAGAAACTGCGCAGAAAAAAAGAGAAACGTCATTATAGCTAATTTTTTGCCAATTTATGTGCACTTTTGCCTTGATTTTGAGTAGGAGACCCTTGACGATATGACGGTGAGCCGTTTTTTCGGGCTTTTTGCCGAAAATCTCATTCGAATGTCTCAAATATTTCCTGTTGTAGGCCACGGAACGTAAAACTGCGCAGAAAAAAAAGAAAAACGTCGCTATAGCTAATTTTTTGCCAATTTATGTGCACTTTTGCCTTGATTTTGAGTAGGAGACCCTTGACGATATGACGGTGAGCCGTTTTTTTTTTTGCGGGCTTTTTGCCGAAAATCTCATTCGAATGTCTCAAATATTTCCTGTTGTAGGCCACGGAACAAATATTTCGAAAACCACGCGCAGAAAAACAGAAACGTCGCTATAGCTAATTTTTTGCCAATTTATGTGCACTTTTGCCTTGATTTTGAGTAGGAGACCCTTGACGATATGACGGTGAGCCGTTTTTTCGGGCTTTTTGCCGAAAATCTCATTCGAATGTCTCAAATATTTCTTGTAGGCCACGGAGGCCACGGAACAAAAACTGCGCAGAAAAAAAGAAAACGTCGCTATAGCTAATTTTTTTGCCAATTTATGTGCACTTTTGCCTTGATTTTGAGTAGGAGACCCTTGACGATATGACGGTGAGCCGTTTTTTCGGGCTTTTTGCCGAAAATCTCATTCGAATGTCTCAAATATTTCATGTTGTAGGCCACGGAACAGAAAGGAGACTGCGCAAAAAAAAAAAAAAACGTCGCTATAGCTAATTTTTAGCTTTTTTTGCCAATTTATGTGCACTTTTGCCTTGATTTTGAGTAGGAGACCCTTGACGATATGACGGTGAGCCGTTTTTTCGGGCTTTTTGCCGAAAATCTCATTCGAATGTTTCAAATATTTCCTGTTGTAGGCCACGGAACAGAAACTGCGCAGAAAAACAGAGAAACGTCGCTATAGCTAATTTTTTGCCAATTTATGTGCACTTTTGCCTTGATTTTGAGTAGGAGACCCTTGACGATATGACGGTGAGCCGTTTTTTCGGGCTTTTTGCCGAAAATCTCATTCGAATGTCTCAAATATTTCCTGTTGTAGGCCACGGAACGAAAAACTGCGCAAAAAAAAAACGTCATTATAGCTAATTTTTTGCCAATTTATGTGCACTTTTGCCTTGATTTTGAGTAGGAGACCCTTGACGATATGACGGTGAGCCGTTTTTTCGGGCTTTTTGCCGAAAATCTCATTCGAATGTCTCAAATATTTCCTGTTGTAGGCCACGGAACAAAAACTGCGCAGAAAAACAGAGAAACGTCGCTATAGCTAATTTTTTGCCAATTTATGTGCACTTTTGCCTTGATTTTGAGTAGGAGACCCTTGACGATATGACGGTGAGCCGTTTTTTCGGGCTTTTTGCCGAAAATCTCATTCGAATGTCTCAAATATTTCCTGTTGTAGGCCACGGAATAGAAACTGCGCAGAAAAACAGAGAAACGTCGCTATAGCTAATTTTTTGCCAATTTATGTGCACTTTTGCCTTGATTTTGAGTAGGAGACCCTTGACGATATGACGGTGAGCCGTTTTTTCGTTCGTTTTGCCGAAAATCTCAGTCGAATGTCTCAAATATTTCCTGTTGTAGGCCACGGAACAGAAACTGCGCAAAAAAAAGAAAAACGTCGCTATAGCTAATTTTTTGCCAATTTATGTGCACTTTTGCCTTGATTTTGAGTAGGAGACCCTTGACGATATGACGGTGAGCCGTTTTTTTTCGGGCTTTTTGCCGAAAATCTCATTCGAATGTCTCAAATATTTCCTGTTGTAGGCCACGGAACAAAAACTGCGCAGAAAAAAGAGAAACGTCGCTATAGCTAATTTTTTTTTTGCCAATTTATGTGCACTTTTGCCTTGATTTTGAGTAGGAGACCCTTGACGATATGACGGTGAGCCGTTTTTTTTTGGCTTTTTGCCGAAAATCTCATTCGAATGTCTCAAATATTTCCTGTTGTAGGCCACGGAAAACGAAACTGCGCAAAAAAAGAGAAACGTCGCTATAGCTAATTTTTGCCAATTTATGTGCACTTTTGCCTTGATTTTGAGTAGGAGACCCTTGACGATATGACGGTGAGCCGTTTTTTCGGGCTTTTTGCCGAAAATCTCATTCGAATGTCTCAAATATTTCCTGTTGTAGGCCACGGAACAAAAAAACTGCGCGAAAAAAAAGAGAGAAACGTCGCTATAGCTAATTTTTTGCCAATTTATGTGCACTTTTGCCTTGATTTTGAGTAGGAGACCCTTGACGATATGACGGTGAGCCGTTTTTTTTCGGGCTTTTTGCCGAAAATCTCATTCGAATGTCTCAAATATTTCCTGTTGTAGGCCACGGAACGAAACTGCGCGAGAAAAAAGAGAGAAACGTCGCTATAGCTAATTTTTTGCCAATTTATGTGCACTTTTGCCTTGATTTTGAGTAGGAGACCCTTGACGATATGACGGTGAGCCGTTTTTTCGGGCTTTTTGCCGAAAATCTCATTCGAATGTCTCAAATATTTCCTGTTGTAGGCCACGGAACAGAAACTGCGCGGAAAAACAGAGAAACGTCGCTATAGCTAATTTTTTTGCCAATTTATGTGCACTTTTGCCTTGATTTTGAGTAGGAGACCCTTGACGATATGACGGTGAGCCGTTTTTTCGGGCTTTTTGCCGAAAATCTCATTCGAATGTCTCAAATATTTCCTGTTGTAGGCCACGGAACGAAACTGCAAAAAAAAAAAACAGAAACGTCGCTATAGCTAATTTTTTCCCAATTTATGTGCACTTTTGCCTTGATTTTGAGTAGGAGACCCTTGACGATATGACGGTGAGCCGTTTT
Source organism: Eucalyptus coolabah (assembly GCA_014182585.1). Taxonomy (NCBI): domain Eukaryota; kingdom Viridiplantae; phylum Streptophyta; class Magnoliopsida; order Myrtales; family Myrtaceae; genus Eucalyptus; species Eucalyptus coolabah. Next base: position 68,330 of record CM024626.1, read on the forward strand.
TTTTTCGGGCTTTTTTTTGCGAAAATCTCATCGAATGTCTCAAATATTTCCTGTTGTAGGCCACGGAACAAAACTGCGCGCGAAAAAAAGAGAAAACGTCGCTATAGCTAATTTTTTGCCAATTTATGTGCACTTTTGCCTTGATTTTGAGTAGGAGACCCTTGACGATATGACGGTGAGCCGTTTTTTTCGGGCTTTTTGCCGAAAATCTCATTCGAATGTCTCAAATATTTCCTGTTGTAGGCCACGGAACGAAAATATTTCCGCGAAAAAAGAAAAACAGAAAACGTCGCTATAGCTAATTTTTTGCCAATTTATGTGCACTTTTGCCTTGATTTTGAGTAGGAGACCCTTGACGATATGACGGTGAGCCGTTTTTTCGGGCTTTTTGCCGAAAATCTCATTCGAATGTCTCAAATATTTCCTGTTGTAGGCCACGGAACGAAAACTGCGCAAAAAAACAGAGAAACGTCGCTATATAGCTAATTTTTGCCAATTTATGTGCACTTTTGCCTTGATTTTGAGTAGGAGACCCTTGACGATATGACGGTGAGCCGTTTTTTCGGGCTTTTTGCCGAAAATCTCATTCGAATGTCTCAAATATTTCCTGTTGTAGGCCACGGAACAGAAACTGCGCAAAAAAACAGAGAAACGTCGCTATAGCTAATTTTTTGCCAATTTATGTGCACTTTTGCCTTGATTTTGAGTAGGAGACCCTTGACGATATGACGGTGAGCCGTTTTTTCGGGCTTTTTGCCGAAAATCTCATTCGAATGTCTCAAATATTTCCTGTTGTAGGCCACGGAACAAAACTGCGCGCAAAAAAAAGAGAAACGTCGCTATAGCTAATTTTTTGCCAATTTATGTGCACTTTTGCCTTGATTTTGAGTAGGAGACCCTTGACGATATGACGGTGAGCCGTTTTTTCGGGCTTTTTGCCGAAAATCTCATTCGAATGTCTCAAATATTTCCTGTTGTAGGCCACGGAACAAAACTGCGCGAGAAAAAAGAGAAACGTCGCGCTATAGCTAATTTTTTGCCAATTTATGTGCACTTTTGCCTTGATTTTGAGTAGGAGACCCTTGACGATATGACGGTGAGCCGTTTTTTTTCGGGCTTTTTGCCGAAAATCTCATTCGAATGTCTCAAATATTTCCTGTTGTAGGCCACGGAACAAAACTAAAATCGCGAAAAAAAAAGAGAAAAAAAGAGTCGCTATAGCTAATTTTTTTGCCAATTTATGTGCACTTTTGCCTTGATTTTGAGTAGGAGACCCTTGACGATATGACGGTGAGCCGTTTTTTCGGGCTTTTTGCCGAAAATCTCATTCGAATGTCTCAAATATTTCCTGTTGTAGGCCACGGAACGAAAACTGCGCAAAAAAGAGAAACGTCGCTATAGCTAATTTTTTGCCAATTTATGTGCACTTTTGCCTTGATTTTGAGTAGGAGACCCTTGACGATATGACGGTGAGCCGTTTTTTCGGGCTTTTTGCCGAAAATCTCATTCGAATGTCTCAAATATTTCCTGTTGTAGGCCACGGAACAAAAAACGCAAAAAAAAAAAACAAGAAAACGTCGCTATAGCTAATTTTTTGCCAATTTATGTGCACTTTTGCCTTGATTTTGAGTAGGAGACCCTTGACGATATGACGGTGAGCCGTTTTTTCGGGCTTTTTGCCGAAAATCTCATTCGAATGTCTCAAATATTTCCTGTTGTAGGCCACGGAAAAAACAGAAAAAAACGCGAAAAAATTTAGAGAAAACGTCGCTATAGCTAATTTTTTGCCAATTTATGTGCACTTTTGCCTTGATTTTGAGTAGGAGACCCTTGACGATATGACGGTGAGCCGTTTTTTCGGGCTTTTTGCCGAAAATCTCATTCGAATGTCTCAAATATTTCCTGTTGTAGGCCACGGAACAAAACTGCGCAAAAAAAGAGAAACGTCGCTATAGCTAATTTTTTGCCAATTTATGTGCACTTTTGCCTTGATTTTGAGTAGGAGACCCTTGACGATATGACGGTGAGCCGTTTTTTTTTGGGCTTTTTGCCGAAAATCTCATTCGAATGTCTCAAATATTTCCTTGTTGTAGGCCACGGAACGAAAACTGCGCAGAAAAAAAAAGAAAACGTCGCTATAGCTAATTTTTTTTTTGCCAATTTATGTGCACTTTTGCCTTGATTTTGAGTAGGAGACCCTTGACGATATGACGGTGAGCCGTTTTTTCGGGCTTTTTGCCGAAAATCTCATTCGAATGTCTCAAATATTTCCTGTTGTAGGCCACGGAACAAAACTGCGCGAAAAAAAAAGAGAAACGTCGCTATAGCTAATTTTTTGCCAATTTATGTGCACTTTTGCCTTGATTTTGAGTAGGAGACCCTTGACGATATGACGGTGAGCCGTTTTTTCGGGCTTTTTGCCGAAAATCTCATTCGAATGTCTCAAATATTTCCTGTTGTAGGCCACGGAACGAAAACTGCGCGGAAAAACAGAGAAACGTCGCTATAGCTAATTTTTTGCCAATTTATGTGCACTTTTGCCTTGATTTTGAGTAGGAGACCCTTGACGATATGACGGTGAGCCGTTTTTTCGGGCTTTTTGCCGAAAATCTCATTCGAATGTCTCAAATATTTCCTGTTGTAGGCCACGGAACAGAAACTGCGCGAAAAAAAGAGAAAACGTCGCTATAGCTAATTTTTTGCCAATTTATGTGCACTTTTGCCTTGATTTTGAGTAGGAGACCCTTGACGATATGACGGTGAGCCGTTTTTTTTTCGGGCTTTTTGCCGAAAATCTCATTCGAATGTCTCAAATATTTCCTGTTGTAGGCCACGGAACGAAACTGCGCGAGAAAAAGAGAAAAACGTCTATAGCTAATTTTTTGCCAATTTATGTGCACTTTTGCCTTGATTTTGAGTAGGAGACCCTTGACGATATGACGGTGAGCCGTTTTTTTTGGGCTTTTTGCCGAAAATCTCATTCGAATGTCTCAAATATTTCCTGTTGTAGGCCACGGAAACGAAAAAACGCGCAAAAAAAAGAGAAACGTCGCTATAGCTAATTTTTTGCCAATTTATGTGCACTTTTGCCTTGATTTTGAGTAGGAGACCCTTGACGATATGACGGTGAGCCGTTTTTTTTTCGGGCTTTTTGCCGAAAATCTCATTCGAATGTCTCAAATATTTCCTGTTGTAGGCCACGGAACGAAACTGCGCGAAAAAAAGAAACGTCGCTATAGCTAATTTTTTTGCCAATTTATGTGCACTTTTGCCTTGATTTTGAGTAGGAGACCCTTGACGATATGACGGTGAGCCGTTTTTTCGGGCTTTTTTTTGCCGAAAATCTCATTCGAATGTCTCAAATATTTCCTGTTGTAGGCCACGGAACGAAAACTGCGCGAGAAAAAAAGAAAACGTCGCTATAGCTAATTTTTTGCCAATTTATGTGCACTTTTGCCTTGATTTTGAGTAGGAGACCCTTGACGATATGACGGTGAGCCGTTTTTTCGGGCTTTTTGCCGCCGAAAATCTCATTCGAATGTCTCAAATATTTCCTGTTGTAGGCCACGGAACGAAAAACTGCGCAGAAAAAAAGAGAAAAACGTCGCTATAGCTAATTTTTTGCCAATTTATGTGCACTTTTGCCTTGATTTTGAGTAGGAGACCCTTGACGATATGACGGTGAGCCGTTTTTTTGGGCTTTTTGCCGAAAATCTCATTCGAATGTCTCAAATATTTCCTGTTGTAGGCCACGGAACAGAAACTGCGCAGAAAAATAGAGAAACGTCGCTATAGCTAATTTTTTGCCAATTTATGTGCACTTTTGCCTTGATTTTGAGTAGGAGACCCTTGACGATATGACGGTGAGCCGTTTTTTTTCGGGCTTTTTGCCGAAAATCTCATTCGAATGTCTCAAATATTTCCTGTTGTAGGCCACGGAACGAAAACTGCGCAGAAAAACAGAGAAACGTCGCTATAGCTAATTTTTTTGCCAATTTATGTGCACTTTTGCCTTGATTTTGAGGGGGACCCTTGACGATATGACGGTGAGCCGTTTTTTCGGGCTTTTTGCCGAAAATCTCATTCGAATGTCTCAAATATTTCCTGTTGTAGGCCACGGAACAAAAACTGCGCGAAAAAAAAGAAAGAAACGTCGCTATAGCTAATTTTTTGCCAATTTATGTGCACTTTTGCCTTGATTTTGAGTAGGAGACCCTTGACGATATGACGGTGAGCCGTTTTTTCGGGCTTTTTGCCGAAAATCTCATTCGAATGTCTCAAATATTTCCTGTTGTAGGCCACGGAACGAAAACTGCGCAGAAAAAAAAAGAAACGTCGATATAGCTAATTTTTTGCCAATTTATGTGCACTTTTGCCTTGATTTTGAGTAGGAGACCCTTGACGATATGACGGTGAGCCGTTTTTTCGGGCTTTTTGCCGAAAATATCATTCGACTGTCTCAAATATTTCCTGTTGTAGGCCACGGAACGAAAACTGCGCAGAAAAACACAGAAACGTCGATATCGCTAATTTTTTGCCCATATATTTGCACTTTTGCCTTGATTTTGAGTAGGAGACCCTTGACGATATGACGGTGAGCCGTTTTTTCGGGCTTTTTGCCGAAAATCTCATTCGAATGTCTCAAATATTTCCTGTTGTAGGCCACGGAACAAAACTGCGCAGAAAAAAAAAGAGAAACGTCGCTATAGCTAATTTTTTGCCAATTTATGTGCACTTTTGCCTTGATTTTGAGTAGGAGACCCTTGACGATATGACGGTGAGCCGTTTTTTCGGGCTTTTTGCCGAAAATCTCATTCGAATGTCTCAAATATTTCCTGTTGTAGGCCACGGAACAAAAACTGCGCAGAAAAACAGAGAAACGTCGCTATAGCTAATTTTTTGCCAATTTATGTGCACTTTTGCCTTGATTTTGAGTAGGAGACCCTTGACGATATGACGGTGAGCCGTTTTTTCGGGCTTTTTGCCGAAAATCTCATTCGAATGTCTCAAATATTTC